>JAQZBX010023355.1:5282-30982 GCA_029593785.1 Cabassous unicinctus | reverse complement strand
TTTTTTTTTTTTTTTTTTTTTTAGAGAAGTTTAGGTTTATATAAAAATCATGCATAAAATACAGAGTTCTACTAATGGAATTTTTAGTTCTGTAACTTTTTTTCTTTTTTTTAAGGAAAAATTTATTCAATTAAATGTTAAAGTGGGTTTTGGCATAATCTATAGCTCCTTTTTGTTAATTACGTAATGTTTTTAGCATAATGTTTATTTTTTTTTATGATGATGGTAATAGTTTTTTTTCCCTTTTGAAGTTTTCAGTATAACTGTTTAGGGGTGTCATAATTAATGTTTTGAACCATCCTTGCAATACACAAAACAATTCACCTTTTCATTTTAGAATTATTGTTATGGAGCAGATGTTGCTCAGTGGTTGAGTGCTTGCTTCACATGTACAAGGTCCCAGGTTTAATTCCTGGTACCTCTTAAAAACAAATAAACAAAAAACCCCAAAAAACCCCAAACCCTAATAGAATTATTGCAGTGATTCATAAAGAATTAACTAGACACTCATGATTGAGTTATTGAGTCTTCACAAAACACACATACTATTAATAATCTACCTTTGGAACCCCTTGCTGTTTTCTAGCTCTACTTCTCATGTCTAATCACAGCAATGTGGGGGAGAAAAATATATTCAGTCTTAGTAATTTTTAATTTTGACTTAAACCTCCCTATGGGGGAATAAAGATGAATTATTTGTGCTTTATAGCCTTAAAGTTGTTGTTTGAAATTGGTTTTGATAAAAATAGTGACTAATGAACCAAGCATTGGTGTGTGTTGTTGGGGTGTTTGAGACTATTCCTTTTCAATTTTTCCTTTATGGATCAACAACATTCTATTACGTTACTTGAAGAAGTCATATATTTGAGACATTACATTTTCAGGTCAAGAGATATTTACTTGATTAAACATTTAGTTAAATGTTTTGCTTCATGGTCAACAGGATCTCATAGAGGAGGGCAGGCAGTTTCCTGTATTGTTCAATTCCCTTTAGCCAATTAAGGCTTCCCATGAGTGGGTTCTAATGGGAGTCTCACCTCATCTCCCATGATGAAGAAGTCTGCACTATCATAACACGTAGTTGTTGCTCTTCATTGAATCCCTCAGAATACTTCATGAATGGTATTTCAGTTCTTCAGATATTATTATTAGTACTATTATTTCTTAAGTTCAAACTTGCAAAATAACATCACTACACCTCTGTGAGATAGCAAATATTATTTTCATTCTCATTTGCAGAGATTCCAGTTAAGTATCAGTTCCTGCTTTACCTGAGGTTGTACCTGCTTTACCTGAGTCTTTGTGTCTTAACTTTTCAGCCAGTTTTTCTTAATTATATTTGCATTTCTCTGAGTCTTCACTCAGGGTCAAAGAAGTTTTGAAAGGGTGCTAGAAAACCATCACACTCTTACCATTGATGGTAGCAACTCTGAAGAATGATTGTTTACAGTACTGCATCTCATAGACCACTCTTGATTCTTGCCATTATTTATTTTTCAACATATATTGTTCATTCATAGTAGCCAGCCCTAGGATGGGCACTTAAATGCCTACCTTTTCCTTCTCAGATATCTTCTTTCCTTGGCTTCAAAAAGAAAGGAAAGAGGATTGTTGCAGTTTTGATTTATGTTTCTCATGGAATGTTTCATTTTCGAGCAGGGGTTCTTAACCTTTTTTGTTCCACAGATCCCTTTGCCAGTCAGGTGAAAACCATGGACCCCTTCTCAGAATGTAGCGGCAGATAGTTTTATGACATTCAACATCGGCATGTCTTTAAATTAAATTTTAGGATTATTCAAAATTATGTTTTACAACTTTCCCATAATTTCAATACCTGATAACCTAACACGGTTCAACATCTTTTCAAACATTTACAAACTTGAGTTTTCCAATAATGTCATAAAACCACCTTCACAATCCTTACCAACCTTTTTGTAGGCAGTTATCCACTGCACGCAGAACATGCTATATCAAAATAAAAATCATACTAAGTCCACCCTATACTGTGCAATACTTAATAAATATATCACACCCACACCAACAGATTCCCTCAAGAATAATGTTTTTAAATGCATAAAATAAAATTACAAAGGAAATCAGTTACATGTATTGAAATACATTTAGTAAAATAAAAAACATATAATACTATACTATGTGCTTCTTTCTTAACACACTAAATAATAATCCAATACATCAAAAATATAGGAAAGTTAAAGTTAAATTTTATTTTTTAAAGACATGTCAATGTGCAGACTGTTGTTTATCTTGAATAAGAACATTAAACTGTGGTGGTATATTTGAGAAGGCAGCATGCATATCATGTTGGATATCTAATCGAGTTGATTTTTTCAATTCAAGCTCATGGACCCCCTGAAATTGTTCCATGGACCCCTGGTTAAAAACCCCTGTTTCAGAGGAAGATGGTAGCCAAGCATAAGGGAGGTGAAAGAAAGCGAAGGATAGAGGACTAATTTGATCACATCATTCATTTGTTTAAAAAGCTGATAAAAGTCAGAACCATTTGAGAGCTTGACATGAATCAGTCATCATCTAGGTGCTTTATGTACTTAATTCATTTAAGTCCTAAAGTAGGTTTTATCATCCCATTTCACACAGGAGGTAATGGATTCAGAAAAATTAAAGAAGCTTGTCTAAGGTCACACAACCTTGTCAGAGCCAAGAATCAAACTCAGGAATCCATGGCTCTAAAGTTAAAATTCTTTTTTGTTGATCCAGTCTCACCTCTTTAAATACCAATATGCAGACGTCTTACAAATCTATATCTCTAGACTTCTGGACCTTTCTTGTCTAGACCTCTCCTTTATTTTTTACACTCCACATGCACTCTATCAAAAAATCTTGTTGGCTGTATCTTCAAAATTACCCACCATTACCTCCACTATTACCATCTTGGTCCTAGATACCATCTTTTGCCTTAGTTACCACAGAGGTCTCCTGACTGGTGACCCTGTTTTCATCTTTGCTTCCTGGCAGTCTATTTCAAACACATCAGTCAGAGGAAGCCTTTTCAAATTGAAGTCAGACCTTGTTACTCTTCTGCTCAAACCTTCCAGTAGTTTTTTTCCATTCTCAGAGTTAAAGCCCTACAGGATCTGGCCCTATTACCTCCCTGATCGTACCTTCTTTTTCTTTCTCTTTTGCTGACCCGCTCTAGCCTCACAGATCTTCTTGCTATTCTTTGAACACACCAGACACACTGCTGCCTTAGTGTATTTGCACTTCATGTTCCTTCTTCCTGGAATACTCTCCCTCTGGATATCTGCATGGCCCACTTTCTCATGTCCTTCTGCTCTTTGATCAAATGGTACCTTCTTACTGAAGCCTACCCTGACACCTCACTTGCTGGCACTACCCATCTCCCTTACCTTGTTTTATTTTCTTCCATTGCATTTATCACCGTCTAATAGTTTATATAATTATCTATCTCCCATACCATTTATCCTCTCACTCTCAACTGAAAGCTCTGCAAGGGTGGGGATTTTTGTCTTGTTCATTGTTGTGTGCCTAGCACTTACATCAAGACCTGGCAAATTGTAGGTGATGAATAAAATCTATGGAATGAATAAATTTATTCACCATCATATATTGAACTCTATGCTGAGATCTAAGGATATAAAAGATCTTGGCTCTCAAGCTTTACTTGATTCCATTCCTTTAGGATTTCTACCTTTCACTTAAAGAGAAATCAAGTTCCAGAGAAGTTGTAATTTGCCTGAAGTTACACAGAGTTTCCAGTGGTGAAATGAACCAGCATGCGTTGAACAGTTGCTTTGTACAAGATATTTCATATAGATAGAGTGCATTCATTTACACCTTACAATAACCCCGTGAGGAATATATTATCTGCATTTTGCAGTTGAGGAACCTGTGGTTCAAGGAGGTTATGCACCTTGCTGAAAACTAATACCCCAAAGTGCTTTAAGGAAGAGTCAGACCCATGTCTGTCTGCCTGTGGTTTTTCTGTTTGGCCATGCTCCCTCTCAAACAGTGCCACCACTATGGGGAGCCCCATTTTCTTAGCATGGTATATAAAACCCTTCCCAGACTGCATTCAGCCTGTCTGGGGAGCTTGGTTTTTCTTTCTCTTCTGGGATACCCATCAAATCTAGGTTCTCTTTAAAGGCTTGCTTTTCACCTAATAGCCATATGCTTGTAGAGTTTCACAGCTCTGCAAACTCTTCATCTTACTGAAATGTCTTCCCTTTTCTGCCTGGGAAATCTGTGTTTGTCCCTTGAATCCCAGCACGTGTGTTACTCCCTCCATTAAGCCATTTTTAGCTTCTTGTGAAGAGGTAGTTGGTAGCTCCCCAGAGTACCTTCATTTATCCCTTCCACTAAGTTCTAGATAGTCCACCAGAAACGGAGGTTTCTTCTGTTCTTCTTTGCTTCACCAGTGTCTAGGACATAACCTAGAATATAATATATATTAAGTAAATGTGTCTTCACTTAATGGTGATATGAGATATAATGAGTAATGGAAACACCCTTGGGTATTTGCATTTAAAAATGGGAGACTGACAGGCCTAATATGAGAAAAGTCTAGAAGACACCTCAGAAATACTCTGTGTATGAAGCACACATTCATATATTCATTGCTGTAGTGAAGCCATTAAGTGTATGGGTTCAAAACCCAGACTTGCCACTTGTCTTTTAACCTTGTCAAGTTACTTATCTCTCTGAGTCTCTCCTTCATATATGAAATTGGGGAAGTTGGGGGAATAATACTGGTACCTACTTAGCAATATTGCTAGGATTTAATGGGACAGTGAATTTAAAGTGAATGCCACATTAAATACTAAACAGCTGTAATATATATTAACAAATTCAACAGTTTTCTATAGGAGTTGGTAATTTGTACTACAAGTCTTAGATTTAAATTTCATCAGATAGATTGAACAAAATTCTAAAAACTAAGGACATCAGTTATTAAGAAAAAAAGCAAGCCACTTGCTTTTTGGTGTTGCCTTGTGGGTCCATCCTTTAGAATTATTTCTGCCACTTTTTTTTTTTTTTTCCTAGATAGACCCCTCATTTGAGATAAGTTGACTATTTTAAGCATTTAAACAAAGAGAGTTTAGAAATAGTCATTATTGCAGGGGAAACAGTTGGAATCTGAGAGTTGTGTTTCGTCAGAACGATTTAATTTGTTACAATTTAATTTAATTATGGGCATGTGATAATCTTAATGTTGTTTACGAGATGGAGCAGGGAGAAGTTTTACCAAATAGAGCATTGATTGCAAGAGCTGAGGCTCACCCAGAATCTGTCTGGAGGGCACTGTGATATGGTATCTACATGGTAGAATTATGTTTAGAGAGTCTTCTAGGAAAATTTTAGAACCATGCAAATGTACATGCCCAGTTGCAATGTGATTTTTACATTGTTTTGGTGTCTGGCACTTTATATACTCTGTGCATTGTCAGATAACTTCCCAGGCTGGCAATAATTAAAGGATTTGAAGTAAATAGATGTTATATGAAGTCTGTGATATCTGAGGGTAGGTTAGCCAACTTAATACTAGGTTTGGGAGGCTAGGATTGTTTTTTATGGTTATAGGCTGCATGCCAAATTTTTCTTCCAGAAATTGGCCTGAGAGGGCATGCTGAGAGAATGAATGCAGAAATCAGCTTGGAAGTCAGGGATTTATTTTCCTGTTTTGCTCTAATTATTATATACTTCTAGAAAGACCACAAATTATAGATGAAACAAAGTATTTTTCAATGCATTGGAACATATTCTGCTTAGGTGATAGAGACACCGTAGTGAACAAGATAGAAATGGTTCCTGCCGGCATGGAGCTTATGATTGAATAGATAAAACGGGCAACAAACAAATATGTAACACTACATATTTACCAAACAGTACACAGAGGTCATGGATAATCAGGGTCCTAATACAGATAAGATAGGCAGAGAAAGCCTTTATGAGGACTTGAGAATTAAGCTGTAGAATGCCAGGAAGTCAACCTTGTAAGAGCATTTCCGTTAGGGGCTCCACATGTACAAAATTTCAGAGAGCCAAAGCTCTTTCCCTTGTACCACCTCTATTATTATCATCTCCCCTTGTTGTGCAGCATTTGTTACAATTGATGAATGTACATTTTTATAATTGCACTATTAATTATAGGCCATGGTTTAACTTAGGGTTCACTCCATTCATTCTTTTGTTGTTGTTGTCATCTTATTTTCCATTCATTCTTAACATATTTGAAAGTGCCTTTTGTTTGCCTGTATCTAGGAGTGACAGCTGGCCCAGAATCAAAACTAAAATTAGATAAAAAATTCTGTAGATAAGGGTCTGTATCTTTTACTTCTTTGCTTTTATGCAGTGCTCTGCATTATGTTTTGGATATAATTGATGCACATTACCTATTGTTGATTTGATGTGAATTTTTAAAAATCAAGACTAAGCCTTAGGGAGTTGTGAGATATTTATTTAAAGATTTTGAATTAGGACTTCTAATAGGAGATGGTTTGATTGAATCATGTTCTAACACTTTTAATTAGTTGGCTTCAATTGCCTAAACTTAGCAAATAACAGCCTAATTGAAGACCTCTAACATTACCTAGAGATTATGCCATTTCATGCCCATACAGAATCATCAATTTGAATATGGTATAAGGAGCTTTCTTTATTGGGACTTCTTTGTTCTCTTACTAGAGTATTCTTGGAAAAAGATAGTGATGTAATAGAGTCAAAAGACCTGAGTTTTGACACTGTCTAGTGTATGCACATGGCCTGTCACTTAACTTCTTGGGACCGATAATTGTGCTGTAAGATGAGCGTTAAAACTCAAGATCCCTTTTAGTTCAAATTTTTTTCTCTGATTTTTTTCAAGTACTATTACCATGTATGAAGTCTGGCAGCCACAGTTAATCTGTCAGAGTGGGATGTTTTACAGAACCCCAGCTGGTTTGAGGCAGTGCCCCTGACTTCTCTGACAGACTAAGCTGTTTTTTGTGTGTGGGCTGCAGATTCCAGGAGGTGTGTGTGTGAGTGTGTGTGTGTGTGTATGCTATTGTTAAAAAGCAACCTAAATTTCACAAATTTTAATAAAAAAAAAATTTCTTTATTGTTATATTTGCAAGGGGGTGTCAAGATATAAGGAGTATTGACCAGCTTATGTAAATAAGGGGTTGAAACCATATCTGCTTTTGTTCTTTGAAAATAGATGACCTGACTGGCTAAAGTACAATCTTTCTAATTAACACAGAGAAATCAATAACACATTTCTTTATGTACAAGAGCAGTATTTCCCATAAAGTTTGGATGATGTATTTTTTTTTTTAATTTACCAGTAAAAAGGTAAATACCTGGCTTTCTTTATTTTATCCATCTTCAGAAACTAATAGTCATTTTGCATAAGAAGGTGCTTCTGGGGATAACTTAAAATATGTTCTATTTAATACCAGTTGTTATATACACTCAACTGGTATTTCTTCTCTATTGGTTGTTAATGAAGTCATCTTTTTTTTTTCCAGAAAGGTATATTGTGCTTCTTTACTTGAAGGCTGAATTTGCTTTGATGTCTTAGTTCATTTTGTAGTGTTTGAGCATCATAATTCTTAAGAGGAAACCAAGTATCAAAAAATGGACATGCTTAAGGATTGTTCATATCCTTCCTGTGTTTTTATAAGGAATTATAGTATAGAAAAAAATTAACTCAGCTTCTGAGTCAATTCACTGGCCACCTACATTCAACAGAACTGCTTGCTGTGTGATGCTATCAAAGAAATAGCAGGTATAGTTTCTGTTCTTGAATTGATTATTTAAAGAAAAAGTAGTATTTAAGTCAAGAAATGTTTCTTTGCCTTCTCATGTGTTAGAATGAACACAATGACATAGTTTGGCTCATTTATATATATGAATTATATATTTTATTGTATATACTCATACATACACATATGTTTATACATACACACAAAGGAAATTTCTGGTAATTTTAGACATACAGATCAAGATATATTCTGGAATTGAGAATTATGTCATCTTTCAGACACTATTATACATTTAAGTTTTCCTTTTCACACAGCATTTCGTAGAAGTAGTGCCCCGCTGGTCAGAAATACTGTGGTTTGTACTCTTGATATTACGTCACATTCTTATATACCAAGTAATTTTTAGCTATGCTTTAAGTTCTTTCTGACCTTGAGCCAATCTTCAGGATTTGTTTAAGTAGTAACATTTTTTTCTTTATAAGAGAGGTTGTGGGTTTACAGAACAATCATGCATAATTAAAATGTGTTTTGAAATTTCACATGTATTTGATGAGTGAAAACCATTGACCTGGCTTTTGTGGGCAGTCAAGCAGCCTAGGCAGGGGAGGACAGGCCCATTAGAGGCAGATTGAGGGTGGTGCTGTCCCCCCTTGCTGGTCAAAGACCAAGAGCTTGTGGATAACTGAAGTCAAAATGAGCCTGAAAGCTATAGAATCAGTTGTGGCAGGAAAAGGCAAACAGGGCAAGCATAATATCAGGTAACTCATGACTAAGCCATGACCCTATTGAATAAGGGACAGAAGTTTTTTAATCACACTGCTGGGACTAATTTTCCTCTACCTTTTCATGATTCCAGGTAGAAAGCCTTGCCTCTCCAGTTGTATTTGTAGCTAGAAGAGAAGATATGCTTTAAAGTATGTTTCGATCTAAGGAAAGGCTGGGCATGGAAATAGAATTACAGAGAAGTTGTTATATACAATAGTCTCAAGGAATAGGCATGATGTTTCTTCACCCTGAGAGTAAATAAAACAAGTATTAGAAAGCCAAAGAATTAATTGATTTTTTTTCTCTTGAGGTACCGGGGGCCAGGGATTGAACCCAGGACCTCGCATGTGGGAAGCCGGTGCTCAAACACTGAGCCACATCAGCTTCCCTGGGTTGGCCCTTGCATTTGTTTTGCTTGTTGTTCGTTTTTATTCAGGAGGCACCAGGAAACTGAACCTGGGATCTCCCATATGGGAAGTGGGTACTCAACTGCGTGAGCCACATCCGCTCCCCCAAAATTGCTTTTTTTTTTAGGTGCCAGGGATTGAACCCAGGACCTTGTATGTGGGAAGCTGGCACTCAACCACTGAGCCACATTGGCTCCCCTAATTGATTCATTCTATGTATGCAGCATTTATAATTCCAAACCCTGACCTTTCTAACTTAATTTATGAATTTAATACAATTTCAGTTAAAATCATTCTGGGATTTTTGAGGAACTTGAAAGAATGATTTAATGAAATAATAAACACGGGAGCTTCCCAAGAAACTTTCCAAAAAAGAAGAGTAATGAATAATAATGATAAGTATAAATGCATATCTATGGAAAAATACATGAGTCTAGAAATAAAGTCAACAATTAAAAATTCTCTAAAAGTCTAAAAAGTAGGGAAGTAGGGTAGCGATTTCTTAAAAAAATAGCTACATCAACCTCTTTTACTATATACTTATAAATTTGAAATGAATTAATGAATTAAATGTAAAAATTTCAAGTTCTAGAAAGACCAAAAGGAAATAGAATAGGTAATAGAACTGTGAAAGGATGTCCATTTTAGTTTGGAAAGAATAGAAGAAATAAAGAGGATGATAGATTTGAAAATAAAAATACTTATAATTCATGCTCAGTGATAATGGCTTTTAAAAAGGGTATTAGCAGACTTCGGGGGGAGGTGGCGAAGTAGGGAGAGCTCCAGGAGTCAGTTCTTCCATCAAAACATCTATTAAATAGACAGAAACTATCTGAAATAGTTATTTTGAAACTTTGGAGGCCAGAAGAACACTGTACAGGATCCAGGGAAGAGCAGGAGGAAGAGGTGATAAACTGTGGTAAAGGACAGTAAATTGCCCTCTCAGAGCAGTCTACCGGCACTAATCCCCCCATTCTCACAGCCGGTTGCTTTGGAGTCCAGCCTGTGGCTATTTTTCTGGTGACAGAAAGGGACATAAAAATCCTCTTCCCCAAGAACAGGGAATCACTGATCACAGCTTTTTGGGGACCTGCTCTGAGAGGCAGCTATTGTTTCAACCTGCCCCAGACAAAGGCTGCAGCAGCCATTGTTTCAATCCTCCCTGGACAAGGGTGGAGGCCTTGGAGACTTGAAGATTCAGCCCTTTCTCAGGGTTGTGGGGACAGTTAGCTGAAGGGCTGCATTTGCTGGGCAGGCCAGGAAAGCTTAGTTTTGGGGAGCTGTTGGAGCTTTTGGTGTCCTTCCTGATCCCCTCTCCAGGGCACTTTGAAGCCTATCTATGACCTCTTCATGGGTCCCTGGTCCTGTTTTGGCTGGGAAAGACTGACTTGGGAAACATGAGGTGGATAGTCTGGAACTAAGGCCTGCTGGTTTCAAACACCTGGGAGAGGTAGGTCTGTCTCCTGGGAAAAACAGGGACAACCAAACTTCTTTGAACAAGAACTCCAAAACAACAAACAAGAGAAAGCTCTGGATAAGACAGAGGCTCAGAAAGACAGGGAGAACCTTGCACACTGCATTCACCTTGGGCAGACCTTCCTGATAGGAGGGCTGAAGCTCAAGAAAATCTGTCCTATCATTAGCTGGTTACAAAACCAAGGATCAGACATCCCAGGGAATAAATCCCAGGGTTAACATTTTAAAATATTAAAATGTACAGTGTGCAACAAAAGAGTACAAGACAATCAAAGAAACAAGAAATGATAGCCCACCCAAAGGAAAAGGGTAAAAATACAGAAAACAGCAATGAAGAAGATGAGAACGTAGACATTCTTTCCTACTCTTAAACATAAAACTTGTTCCTGCTTTATAGCCTTTGCATTAGCTCTTTCCTCCACCTGGAATCCTTCTCACCTTGATGTTTGAATGGTTGTCTTTTTTTTTAATATAAAATTTTATTGAAGTATATCATTCCTACATGAACATAAACAATAAGAGTATGGTAAAAATTGTGAACTTACAAAACAAACATGCATATCATCATACAGGTTCCCATACATCACCCCACCACCAACACCTTGCATTGTTGTGAAACATTTGTTACAAACTATGAACGAGCATCTTCAAAATATTTCTACTACCTTTAGCTCATATCTTACATTTGGTGTATGTTTTATATAAAATAATTTTATCTGGTGATTTCTTGGGTTTCTTTTCCCTTTTATAGAAACATAGTTTACTTGCTCCTTTGAAGAATGTTGGATATTTTTAACTACACTAATTCAGAAAATACCTGCATGTTTCCACCTGGGGGCCATAATTTTTTGCCAGTGTGCCAGCCATTTATAGTAATTCCCAACAGGAATTATTTATATTAATCTGTATTAGTGTTTGTGTGTAAGATTTGACGTGCAATAGTTTTAGAACATTAAATCCCTATTCATGGTAATAATTAGATTTCTCGTTTATTTAATGATGAAATTATAGCTATGGCAATATAATATAGCATTTATTTAAAGGTGTCTGTTTTACTACCTTTGGTTTTTTAGTGTCATATTTTATTAAACAGAAAAACTCCTTAAAATTTATCGGACAATGTACATGTAATGATTTTTTTTATTATCTGACTCATACTGATAAATACATGTTCTTTTGCTCTTCCTTTAGTTATGCTTTCTTAGAAAATTTTTTGAAATGTGATGTAATAATTATAAAAAGTCAGCAAAAACAGTAATGAAATATCAAGGTAATTAAAAAATGACTTCCCTATAGGCTTCTGTCAGGGGCTTCCAGAAAAATCTCAGAAGAATTTGCTTTTTTCACAGCCATTTAATTAACTTGAGAAAAATCCCAAGTGTACCCTTCCTACAAACATGCCTAAGAAAAGGTGGTGACGCTAATGCGTATAGGGCTGTCTTTGCTAGTGACTGTCTTCATGAGTGGTTTTCTTCAGGGCAGAATTTGGATTTGGATATATTCATTAATTTCAACAGAGTTTTAGACATGTAACCAGGATAAATTTGCCATGAACTTTTCCAAAATATCACCTAAAATTAATCTTCATGTAAGTTGCTTCATAAACATGTTTTACAGTAAAATGCTTTAAAAGATTAAAGTGTAATTCACAATATTTTATAACATTCTCTATTCAGTTCAGTTGTACAAATGTTTATTGAGCATCCCCTTCACGTGGGAGACAGTTTTAGGTGAGGGCTTGTAATGGTGAAAAAAATAGGCTGAGTGAGTACAGATCAATGCCTTGTTGGAGCTTACAGTATTTACATGAACAAACACAAAAATGCACATAGAGGGAAACAAACTAAGCTTTGGTCCCTGGGGGTGGAGGGTAGTTTTCCATCTTATGCTATCCTAAATGGGGCAAAGTGTTTGGTATAACTTACAAAACCCAAAGAGGAAAGTTGCTGAGATTAAAAGGGAGGTAAAGTTGTGTTAGAAATCACAAAGAACCAAATATATTTGCCTATCATCACAAACTTTCTGCTAAGCAAAGACTCTTCAGGCTCTTTGTCAAGTGAAATATGTTTTTTGAGGCTGTACAAAAACAGTTTCCTCTTGATTTTATCTCAAGTCCTGCCTGTTTCTCAGCAGCCACCCAACCACTACTGCTCTCTTGGTCCATGAATTCCCTGCCCTGGGCTTCTTCAGGGAAAAGCTTTCTCTAAATACTGTTCACTTCCAAAGCACCCCAGAGCCCTGGCTATGGGAGAAGACTGTTACCTGCAACAATTTAAGGGTTCCCGGGTTCCCAAGCAAGCAAGTGCCATGGAATAGGAGTAGATGGATCCTTGCTGTGTTCTCCACAGGCCATCGTATATTGAAGAAGCCTAACATGTTCATTAAAAAAAAAAATGACCCTAAAGAGTAAAAATGACTAATCACAATCAGCATTTTGTTTTCTTTTTGGGTATATCTTTCAAATCAGCTAATATTTATAGAGTAACCTTGTAAGATTGAGGTACTATTCTGATTATACTGATAAAGGAACTGAGGTTCAGTGAGCAAGTATTTGCTGAGATTCCATAGCTGGTGAGAGCAGAGCTAGGGTTTTGAGGGCTTTTTGATTAAAGTCTGATTGAGTACACTTTCCTCTATCTCATGTTCATCCTTCCTCTTGTGTTTCATCCAATTCAGGCTGGGCATGTAGAACAGCCTGCCACAAATCCTTGATTTTATTTCTGTATGCCTGTCAAGGTTATTAGGATTTCCCTTGGAACACTGCTGTAGCCCTCTAAAGTACACTCTTCCTTCTCACTGTAGCCAGTGTTTTTTGTGAAATGTAATTTGGACCCTTCAGTTATTTACCATTATACCTAGAATAAAATCCAAAATACTTGTTTGTCTATAAGACCTTGCACATTCTGGTTCTGCTTATCTGTCCTTCACTGGCTCACTATCTTTGAATACCTCTTACTTGCCTCAGGACCTTTACACTTGCACTTTCCTCTGTCTGCAGTCTTTAAGTGACTACTTTTAACGGATTCTTAAGGTTTCAGCCCAAATGTCATTTTCTGAAGAGATATCTTCTCCATCCTCCCAATTTAAGCCATCTTGTTTTATTTGTATTCTGTCTTTCTCCTTTCTTGACATTTATAATTTGTTTTTATATTCATTTAATAATAATAGCTAAACATTTAGCAAGCCCTTCCAATATGCCAATCACGGAGTACTGCGTTTAACCCTCTTGTATAGAAGAGAAGGTAAGACACTTTCCCATATTATAGTAAGTGGTAAACCAGAATTTAAACCTAGGTTTCCTCGATGTTTTAATTTGCTAAAGTCTGCCAAGCAATATAACAGAAATGGATTGGCTTTTACAGTGGGGATTTATTAATTTAAAAGCTTAAAATAGAAAGCAGATGTGGCTTAAGCAATTGGGCTCCCGTCAACCATATGGGAGGTCCAGGGTTTGATTCCTGGGGCCTCCCGGTGAAGGCAAGCTGGCCCGCATGGTGAGCTGGCCCACGTGGAGTCCTGCCCCGTGCAGGAGTACTGGCCCGTGCAGGAGTACTGGCCCGTGTAGGAGTGCTGGCCGCACAGGAGTGCTGGCCTGCGTGGAGAGCTGGCGCAGCAAGATGACGCAACAAAAAGAGACATAGAGGAGAGACAATAAGACGCAGCAGACCAGGTTGCTGAGGTGGCGCAAGAGATTGAGTGCCTCTCTGCCACTCTGGAAGGTCCCAGGATTGGTTCCCGGTGCCACCTAAAGAGAAGAGAAGCAGACACACAAGAACACACTGAGAGCAGACAGCGAGTGCAAAACAAAGAGGGGTGGGGGAGAAACAAATAAAAATAAAGAAATCTTAAAAAAACAATTAAAAGCTTAAAGTTCTGAGGCCATGAAAGTATCCAAATTTAGACATCATCAGAAGATGCTTTCTAGACATCATCAGAGCTGCTGCTGTGGGCAGTCAGGCACATGGTGGGGTCCACTGGTCTCTCCCTTCTCCTCTGGGCCTCATTGCTTTCAACTTCTGGCTAAAGTGGCTTCCTCTCAGCTTCTGTGTTCTATTGATTTTGGCTTTGGGTTCCTGGGGCCTTTCCTCTCATCTTCTGGGTTCCTCTCTGTCTCTGCAGCTTTTTTCTGTATCTGTGGCTTTTTATTCCACAGTTTATAAAGGACTCCAGTAAGAGGATTAAGACCCACCCTGGCTCATGCAATCTAATCAAAGAACTTCTAACTGAAATAGTTTAATCAAAAGCTTACATGCATAGGAATGGATTAACTTAAGAACATAATTTTTTGGAGTCCACAAAAGACTCAAACCACCACACTCCACAAGACTGTAAGCTCTGGGAGGGCAGGGACCATCTCTGTGTTACTTCACCAGTATCTGGCACACACTAGGCCCTCAACAAATTTTTATTTAACAAATGAATCCGTAAGAAAGTGTGGAATTGCCAGGTCATGTCGTAGCTCTCTGTTTAACATTTTGAGGAACTGCCATACTTTTTCATATGGCACAATGACTTTTTAAGACCTATAACAGATAATTCAGGTATTACCTTTCCAGTGATTTTTCACAACTATATTAGCAACGAGACTTCCCTTAAACTGTCTAATACAACAATGGCATTTCATTTAGCATCTGGCAGACTTTGGTCTTGGCTAATCTGGGATGCAACCTAGATTCAGATTTTCTTGAAGCTGGTAAAGCTGCTTTATTTTTTAATTCACATGTTTGCACATTATTGTTTTGTTTTTGTTTAGCTCTGTATGGAAAGATTTAGCGAGTTTGATTTAGGACGTTTTGGAAATGTTATACTATAAAGAGTGAAAGGCAAGATCATACTATTGTAGCGTTCATAGTTTAAGACAGTCGCGTCATTTAGATAAATGACTATTCTCATCATTAAAACACCTTTTAAAAATATTTAATTTTATCTTTTTCTTTCTTCCTTTTCCTGTTTTTCCTTTTTAAAGAAACATTTTTTCCTATGTTTCAGGATGGGCATGGTCCCAGTCTAGTCCACTAAGTTGTTTTTATTACTTTTATTATTTATCTTACTTACTGAAGCGTTGCTAGACTAGATTTATAAATTAATCAGCAACTACTAAGAATGATTTTAACTTTCTCACATACTGTGTCATCATGTGTTTTTCCTACTTTACTACCACCCATATGCAAAATGCCATGTATTTTCAATTAAACAAATTGATTTTCTTTTTGGAATTTAGGAGTACTTCTGGAAATTACTGGCTGACTTGTGGAGTTGGGAATCCAAAGTGGTTACTCAGTAAAATGAAGGCCTCTTCTGAGTGTCCTGACCTTCACTAAGGTTAACTGCAGACTTCTTTGTCCAGTTAGTAATTAACCCATGCCAGCTCCCATTGTATGTGCTTTTATCACAAGAAGTGGATTCTAGTGATTATAATTGCTTGGATTACATTAATATTCATGGCACATGCCTCTTGCCTTACATGACACTCATTCTCTGTATTTAACTAATGTACCATTTTGCCTTTCATTTTGGTGTGGGGAACCATGATTTTAGATGGTGTGAAGCAGAGAGCAGCTGGAGGAAGAATGAATACCCAGAACCCAGTGCCAGGATTAACATACTGATGCAGATATTCTGAGAAGGGATCTTTTGAGGCAAGTTAAAGGAAATGCCAAGTATAATAGAGCAGACCTTGCACTGGCCCGTGATGCTAGCTTGTCAAGTGGCTGCTTGGCCTTGCTCTGCTGCATTTTGCTCTTGGGTTGCCAGCTGCTTCCAGCCAGCTACTTAGAGCTAAAATAAAGAAAATTATTGCTATACATTTTATATTTGAAAACCTGCTAATAAAACTTAGAGATCTCAAAGGAAAATATCTTATCTTCCTTCCTTTCCAGAATCATTTTTAAAAGGCAATGCCTTCCTTATTTGGATTGTTTTCAGAAGAAAGGGGAAAAATATTTTTCACTCTTTATAAAGTGATTAGGTGTAATTAAAATTTTTTAAATTCTCTCTCTTTTTTTTTTTTTTTGAGGTACCAGGGCTGGGGATTGAACCCAGGACCTTGTAAATGGGAAGCTGGTGCACAATCACTGAGCCACATCCACTCCCCTGAGTTGGTGTTTTCATTTGTTTGCTTGTTGTTTTTGTTTTTTTAGGAGGCACCAGGGACCAAACTTAGGACCTACTGTGTAGGAGGCAGGCACTCAACTGCTTGAGCCACATCTGCTCCCCTAAATGTAATTAAATTATAATAAATACATTGCAGAAATAAATCTAGTATCACTATTTTATGTTTTACACATTTAGAATTTGCAGAAAGGGGAAGTAACTACTGGAATTTAAATAGAATTTCACAGTGGACCTTTAGAATAGGAACTTGATATGTAATCCAACCCTTTTCCTCTGCTACTGACTTCCCCATTTA
Organism: Cabassous unicinctus; assembly: GCA_029593785.1. Lineage (NCBI taxonomy): Eukaryota > Metazoa > Chordata > Mammalia > Cingulata > Chlamyphoridae > Cabassous > Cabassous unicinctus. The sequence goes on along the minus strand of JAQZBX010023355.1, from coordinate 14,186 downwards.
TTCCTAAACGTGATGTTTGACAGTAGACAATATGACTCTCTTTATGTTCTTTTGGTTGATTGTCATGCCTGGAAGATGCCTCTACCTTGTTACATCTGTTACACTTTTGGATGCACGTTGAACACCACAGGTACTTAAGGGCATGGGTAATTGACATGAACCTACCAGGTTCATGTGGAAGTATAGCTTGGTTCATGTGTTACCAGGATGCCTCTTCTGAGCTGTATCTTCCAGATCCTACTATAGATTTTAGGCTTTACCTCTCAGTGCAGTGCTTTTCAGGATTTCTTACCAGAAGCCCTATGAACAGGCATGGGAATGGATGCCCTAGGTAGCAGAGGGCATGGAACAAAGCAGCTCACTGCCGAAACACAATCCCCTTGAAGTCTTTTAAAATTAAGTTAATTTTGTCTCCTACCTTGCAATATATTCACGATTAATGTCAAGATATTTAATTATCTAATCAAATACAATTAATGCTCTAGGAAGCCATGGGATGTTTAAATTATGACATCCTGATGTTATATTTACCCCATTTTGAAGAATCATGGACTTACTGTGACTTTGGGGTAAATTCTTTTACCTCCTAGCTCTTTCTTTGATATGGACCTGATAGATACCAAGTACTTTCAGAGCAGAGTACAAACAGAGTTTGGCTAATTATTAGCTTATTTCAGCTTTCTTCTCACAATATACTGGAGAGAGGCCAGACTGAAAGTCTAGCAGTCTGAGTTCTAGACCTTGCTCACTATTAACTTGTGATTTTGGACAAGTTAATTAACATCTTTAAGCCCATTTTCTCTTCTGTAAAATAAGGAGTGATCTCTAAGAGTTAAAGCAACATTTACCAAAGTGTCTTCTGTGAATTTTTTTCAAAAGATATTCCAAGGGTTCCACCCTTAAATAAGTGTAAACTGTCTTACACCCTTCTACTGAAGCGCCACAGTGTATGCATTATATGCACTAAAAGCCAAATCTGTTTAACTTTAACCCATTATTTCTAAAATTGTTCCTCCACCACTTAAACTAACATCTCTTACTACCCCTTGGAAATTGTTTGGAGGAGTCCCATTTGTGAAGAACTGATTTGAGGTCTTTTCTAGCTCTAACATGTTATCATTCTTCAAAAACACTGTCTGATAACATGTTAGAGCTAGAAAAGACCTCAGATCAAGTAAGTAAGACCAAGACAGCCCAGTTGGTAGAGATGAATTCAGGGCTTTCCAACTTTTTCCATGTCTTGGCACATGCAGAAAGTGTTAAACTTTGTATGGCATAATGGAGTAAACAGATGAGGGGCCTCAGGCTTGGGAGACTCAATAAGCCAATCACACCAGCTGGGAACTTCTGGTAATCAGATCTTTAAAAAGTTATCATTGAGGAAAGTGCATGAAATGTCTTGTTCTTCAGATGCCATCAGCATGCTTAGCCTGTGAGAGAGGCATTAGAGGCACAACAAACAAAACCACGTTCTATTTGCTTTTCCTTGGCCACAATTTATTTTCCTCTTTATGTAAACCAGAAACTCTCCTGACCATCTCCTGACCATTTCCTGACCATGGCTGTGGTTATTACTGATTAGACTTAACTGGGAATCCATAGAGGTGTGGGGGTGGGAGGGTAATACTCTTCTGCAGTCCATTTTATAAACATATGTGATTAATTCAACAGCCTCTTATTTTAAAAGTAGCACATACATATTAATATATGCAGGATAGTTCTCATCTAGTGGGGGAAAATCTTTTTTTTCCAACCTCATTTCCTAGAGGAATAAATATTTGAGGTGGTGATATGGATTGGTTTGGGGGCAAAAGTGTATTCATATTACTACATTCTTAAAAGAAATGTGGTATAGATTGGTGTGCGATATCCACATTTTTTCCACTTAAGATCTCTTACTGAATTCATCCTCAGTCCTGAGCCTCCATTTCATCTCCTTCAGTTTGTGTCATTCTGTAATATTTTGTTTTCTCAATGGCTTACTTGTTTTAGTGAAGGGAAAACCAAGAGAATAGATTAAATTTGAAAATGACATATACCATTGTTCAGTTTGTGTTTCTATTAAGCTCACCTGGAAACTGAGATAAGTCATCATGATCCACTTAAAAAGTCATTTTGACTTTCAGAAATATCAGGTCCTCCCAGATTATCTTCTGCACTTATTGCCATTTTTCCCTTAGACTAACTCTTATTTTTGTCTTTTTTCAATCTTTATTGTTTTCTCTAAGAATGTTATTGGCTAGAATTTAAGGTTTAAAACTAAACTTAAAACTACATTCTTGCTTAGTGGCAAGGATCCACTGAGAAACTATTGACAACCTATTCTGGGCTCTTGAGCCAGAAGTTTACCCCTATTAAATGAGTTTGCTTTGTCACTTCTTGGGATCTGGCCAGACAGAACTAATTCCTCTTAGCAGAGTAAAGAAGGTGGATATGAGCTAGAAATCGGGAAAGATGCATCCACTGTAACTGGCCCAGCTTCAGGTGTGGATGAAGGAAGTTATGTGTGCCACATCATGTTCAGAATCCAGAGTTGTGCAGTCACAAGGGTTAATTGAGATACATAGTAAACTGTAGCAATGGGAATTTGAGGAAAAAACAGGGAGAGCATAGCAAGTAAAAATCCAATACTTGGCAATTCTCAGAAGTCCAGGCAGGCTGTGCTGACACATATCAAGGATGCTTTAGGTGAGTTTCAGTCAGTTAGAGGGTGGGCTTCTGTCTTTGATAAAGCCCTGGTAAGAACAGGACTGAAAAAAAGTAGAAGCAGTTCAGTAGTAAAAACTAGGAGAAATCAATAAGCTATAACCATATCTCTAGACCTCCATGCAATTTTTTAAAAAAATTAATTTATTTTATTTTTACTGGGAGGTCCTGGGGATCGAACCCAGGTCCCTCCATATGGGAGACGGATGCCCACCATTTGAGCCACATCCGCCCCCACCTCCATGCAATTTAATACTGTGTAGTATTAAATGAATGAGGCAGAGCTGGATGTACTGAAATAGAAACTACCCATGGCATATTAAGTGAAACTCCAAATCATATATTATATAACATGTATTTTTTGGGAAAAAAAAAGTATGATCTCAGTGAAAGGAACTTTGGGACATGATAAGGTAGAACTTTACTCATATGAATGATACAGACATCTTAGCCATACATTATAGTGACAGATACTTTGACTTTTGTTTTTAATCTACCTATCCTCCTGGAAATGACCACAGTTATTGACTAATAACTGCCTAAAGTGGCAAAATATCACTGGTACTCCTGAAGAGAGGCAGTATATCGTGGAGGGCAGTATGGGAGTGATTGGGGGCACAGACTCTGGACCTGGACTACCTTGGTTTCAGTACTGGTTCTACCATTGACTACTACTTGTATGACTTTGGGTTAGTCATTTAACTTCTCTGTGCTTCTATTTTCCCGTCTGTAAAACAATAATTGTATCTACCTCAAAGGGTAAATATGAGGATTAAATGACCTAATATTTGTAAAAGAATAAGCTCTCTACAAATGTTTGTTAAGCAAGTAAACAAAACAAAAACCACATACTTTCTCAGATTCCAGGAATCAGTCAGGAACTAACTTCAGACTTTTCTTTCCATTTCATGTAAATGTTCTCTTAGCCTTAAAAAAATATATATATTGTTTAAACAACATGGAAAAATATAGTTAATATTATTGTCAGCAGATCATTGGATTGGGTTTTTGACCTTGATCCTTCCAAAATTAAGAAAAATCACACTAATTACTTTAAATTGCCTGGTCTGTTTCAAAACTCTAATGATATAGTAAGTAGATATTATTATATGGTTTCCTATATGCAAAAATCTAGTATCTAGCTTGGATGGCTGGTCTTTTTTTGTTCCATAGATATTTCTTAGACAATTAGGAAAAGTAAACCACAACAAAACATTTATCTGTGAATGGCCAGGCATGATCAGTACATGAAAAAGAAAAGTCATTATTTGTTACTTCAGATAATGAGGTAGAGTAATAGGCTTTTGTTTTAATAAGGCTTTGAGAGATTAAACCTCCTAAACCTTTGTACTGTCATTGGATAGAGTGAAGGGAACCAGCACTAGGCAAAATAAAGAATGGTGTTCTGGTTAGAACCCCTGTAAAATTTGGAAATTTGATTGGCTTCTCTGAAGACAGTGAGGATGTAGTTAGCTGTCATGTTTGCTTTCTAGTAAGTAGTGATGTTATGGTGAATAATGTTCTTTTTGCATTTGTACTTTTTTTAGTATGGATGTACAATTTCATAGAATGAGTTCAAATTAACTAGCATTGCAGCTAAACTAAGATGTAATGTGAGATAATATTACAGTTTGGGTTATTCAGTGAATTTAGTAATTTTGAGCACAGTTCATTCTCTCTAGCTCAGTTCCAAAGAACTGAATATTTAAAAATTATCCGTTGGTGATGAAGTGGGTACCAGTGATAGGCTAATACACTAACAATGATTTGCTAACAAAGATCCAGAAAATATCTTGAGAATCTGTATAAAATGGAAAGTAGACTTATCATTTCCAGATTATCAACTCAGAATTTAGCTAATCAGGATGCCAATTCAGGATTTAGTGAATCATATATATATATAAAATCTAATAATATATAATAATCTGATCTAATAATTTACTCCTTTAGTAAAAGTATTTCTCATTGGGAATTCTGAGTGACTTACAAATATTACCTCATTATTTTCCACACCATCCCTGAGAGGAAGGTAGAAATATAAATATACGTTTATGACTAAGTATGGCTAGCACACAAATTTATACAAGATCCTAAAGGACTGCCCTCAAGCCAGAGAAAGTTACATTTAAGAATCCAGGAACTCTGCCTTCATGCTGTTGCAAACACTGTGCTTAATGGGTGTTATAATGAACATTAAAAGAGCTCCAGATCAGTTTTTCATGAAGTTTAACAATTTAGAATGAATAATATAGTAGCAGTAGTAGCTATAGCAGTAGTGCTAGTAGTAATAATAACATTATAGGTAGGATGTGGGTTTGCTTAGTTTTAGATAAACCTGAGAAATGCATATGTTAGCAAACTTTTGAATTTTTGCCAATCTAATTAGTAAAAAGGGGATTTTCATTGTGGAGTCTGAGTTCTCTTGTGGACAAGGTATTGATTTCTAGGAGCTCCATATTTATTTAAGGATATTAGCCTTTTGTGATATGCTTTGCAAAAGTTTGTGGGTTTTTAGCTTAAAAGCTAGAATTGTAATTTATCTTAGAGCTGAAAAGGACCTTGCAGCCCATATCCCTCTATAGACAAGAAAAATTGATCCAGAAACATCAAGGTATTAACCCAATACAGCAGATCTGATTCCCAGACCTTTTCCAGGAAACAGTGTTCCACGTAGCTAGAAAGGATTAAAGGACAGATGGAAGAACTCTTGGTTGCAGCTATCTTATATAATAGTTTTAGACAATATAATAGTTTTTTTTTTTTTTTTAAGATTTATTTATTTATTTCTCCCCTTCCCCGCTCGTTGTTTTGAGATTGATGTCTGTTCTCTCTGTGCTCTTCTGTGTCTGCTTGTCTCCTTTTTTGGTGGCACCAGGAACTGATCCCTGGACCTTCCAGAGTGGAGAGAGACGCTAAATCTCTGGTGCATCTCCTATTGTCTCTCTTCTGTGTCTCTTTTTGTTGCTTCATCTTGCTGCGCCAGCATTCCTACGCAGGCCAGCTTTCCACTCAGGCCAGCTCGTTGCGCAGGCCAGCTTGCTTTTCACCAGGAGGTCCCAGGAATTGAATCCTGGACCTCCTATATGATAGACGGGAGCCCAATCACTTGAGCCGCATCTGCTTCCCTGTTTTCGTCCTTTTTTTTATTTTTAGGAGGTACTGGGGATTGAACCCAGCACCTCATACATGGGAAGCAGGCACTCAACCACTGAGCTACACCTGCTCCTTTGTAATAGTTTTATACAACATGAACATTGACATAGACTCCAAAGTGTAGTTTGTAGCTCTTTAATGGTGAGAAAGTACTATTGAGCATTCCAACAATGTAGAACAGAAAAAAAATAAGGATGTCAAAAACTATAATCATTATGTTTTTACATTAGTTTAGAAGCATTGTAGTTTAGATCTGTTAATCTCTTCATCCATCTGGTGACACAAATTAATTGCATTTATTGGGTTATAATATAAGCATTGCAATCCAAGTTAGCCTGTTACTTTCATTCTTTCTAATGGAGTTACTATGCCATTATCTGTGTATTACCATGCAGTAACTTAATGTTATTTAAACAACGCTACTCATAAACCAGGATGAGATGTAGAAATTCATACCCAGTTGGAAGGATTCAAATGGCAAATGTGTATCAAGATATGTGTTCTGCATTAGGGTCATTGCTACTATATACAGCTTGAAAAAGAATAGAACAAAAAAATCATGGTTGTATGGATGCCTTTATGGGTGACAAAGTTTTAATTGGCACCTACAGGACATTCCAAGACAATTAATTCCCACTCTGTTAGTTAATTGGCTGGGGTGAATTCTCTCTTAGTGTTTCATTTGCCTTATAATTAACTCAGCATTGCTCATCATTTAAGTCATGTTACCAGCCTACTGTGACGCCAAAGGATGGTGATAATGCATGGGTGGGTGGCAGTGCTTGTTATGGGAGATTGCATATATCAGTGCAGAGTTCCTGGCTTCCTAAATGCTTCTCATACTCTGCCTTGGGAACAGTCTTTTCGGTTCTTGAATAAATCTGTATGTTATCCATACACAGTAAATGTACTAAAAAATAATTCTGTATACAACTTAAGCCAGAAAATGTGTGTTCAAAGCATTGTAAATGTTACAAAACATTGTTTTCATGTACCAACTTTCTAAAACTGGAATTCAGATAAATATAAAAATATATAGTTGTTGCTATTACTCTGTCAACTTATCCTTAAATATCTTGTTTTAAAATAGATTGGATCATTCTTTTAAAAATACCCTTTAAAATTCCTGTTTTACAAAGTGTTTTTTCATTCAAGTAAAAAAATAACATGTATTGGTTGTTTTTAAAGATTTATTTTATTTATTTATTTCTTCCCCCGCCCCCCTCGTTGTTTGCTCGTCTTCTTTTTTGGAGGCACTGGGAACCATACCTGGGACCTCCCATGTGGGAAGGAGGTGCCCAATTGCTTGAGCCACCTCCATTCCCTTTAAAACTATATAGGCAACTCACCGTGCAGTATGCCCAAGGTCCATACATACTTGTATAATAATTTAAGACTACAGAGAAGTAAAAAGTATAAAATGAACGTTTCATATATTCTCATCCTCCAAAGTGAAGTACTTTATGGTTTCTAGGTTTTGTTTTTTGTTTTTTGAGTTACCGGGGCTGGGGATTGAACCTTGTATTGTGGAAAGCCGGTGCTCAACCACTGAGCCACATCAGTTACCCTGAGTTGGTTTTTTCATTTGTTTGCTTGTTTTAAGGAGACACTGGGAACCGAACCTGGGACCTCCCATGTGGGAAACAGGCACTCAACCGCTTGAGCCACATCCACTCCCCTGGTTTCTAGTTTTATGTTATGCTTTGAAAACCTTTTCTCTCCCTGATAAAAAACAAAACAAAACAAAACAAACCTTCATATAGTCCTAATAGAAAATGCCAAGTCAATAGCAAAGCTATATATATATATATTTCTATCACTCAAAGGTGAGCACTATTTGAATGTTTTGCTTTATAGCCTTCCTTCTTCCTGAGTTACATTGTTACAGGGGATGTACCTATATTTATGTTCCTACATGTATAATCTATATTAACTTTTTTTTTTAAAAAAAGGTTTCATACTGGATAGAGCTATATAATTGTTTTTTAAACCAAAATGTGGTAATAATTTTCCCATGTCATTTATAAGTTGATATTTTTGTGTTTTTTTGGTATTTATTCTTTTATATAAGTTGATATTTAATGGCTGTGCATTATTCTATTATATAAATATATAAGTATTTAACTACTTCTCTTATTGGATAATGTTTTCTTTCTTTTCTTTTTTCTTTTACAAATCATATATTTATACATTTATTTTGCTGAAAATCCTTGAAGATAAATATTTGCACACATCCATTATTATCTCCTTAAGATAAATTCCTAGATGTGTAGTGATTGCTAAAGGATGATATAAATGTACTGAATTCACATGTACAAACTTCTGGGTTTGACAGGTGGATGAGCAAGACTATTCTATTTTTAGAATGACTTCATTCAGTAAATCTGAAGATTCCAAATTTCAGACCTCCAATTTAAATTTAATATTATATGTATGGCAGGTCTCAGTGCTTTGATTTTAAATACTCCCTAAATTATTCATCTTTCTGATGTTTTAGTTCCCAGAAATGTTTGGACATCTCTCCATAATTTTTAAACTTTTGCAGCATGTTAAACATTTACTTTGGCACAACCTGTAGCAGAATATCATTTTGTTCATCATCTTACTGCTGTAGTTTATCTGAGATATAAAGACTTTTACAATTTAAGTGGTCTCTAAGGGGGCGGATGTGGCTCAATGGCTGGGTGTCCGTTTCCCATATGGAGGGACCTGGGTTTGATCCCCGGGACCTCCCGGTAAAATAAAAGAAAAATATAGAAGGTGCACAGGTGAGCCGCCCAGGCCCCGGCTAACCATGCAGCAAGATGATGACGTAACGGGAGAGTGACACAAGGGAGAACCAAGATGAGACACACTGAAAAACCAGGAACTGAGATGGTGCAGGCGGTAGGACATCTCTCTCCCACATCAGAGGTTCTCAGGATTGAATCCCGGTGAAGACAGGAGGAGAAGGATGAGAGAATAGAGCAGGAAACAGGCACAGAGAATTGCCCAACGAATGGACACAAAAAACAGCAAAATCAGCAAAAATGGGGGGGGGGGGGG
>JAQZBX010023354.1:13532-31002 GCA_029593785.1 Cabassous unicinctus | reverse complement strand
AAAAAAAAAAAAAAAAACCTTTGACTCCATCTACCTCTACTGAAATAGCTCTAAATACCACCGAGCCCTAGTCAACAGCCAAACTTCTTTAAAGACCTCTTATATTTCTGCTCTCTAATTCATCTACCATTGACTGTTCAACCAATTTTAATGGGATAACCTACAACTCCTACTGAAACTGATATAACTAAGGCTAACAACTTCCTTGTTGCTAGAACAAATGGATACTTTTCAGTCCCCATCTTCATTGACTTCTCAGTGACTCTTGTCAATACTGACTTCCTCTTCTTTTGGCATCTCTGACAACACTACTCTTTTCTTTTGCTCTTCCTTCCCTATTCCTCTCAATCCATTTCTGGGTTTTCTTTTTTTAATTCTCATTCAACAATGCTGCCTAATCTATCTCTGCTCATATTTCAAACAGTATTATTTGAGTGTCCTTTTTCACTTTTATGATTTCCATAGCATCTGGAAAGCAGATAACACCCTAATGTATTTCCCAACTCAAATTTTATTACTGAAGCTCACACTGAAATATAGAGTCCATTGTGCACATCTACCACATAGGTCAAACACAGAAATGTAACCTCTTGAACAAAATTCATCATTCCCCTATTTCCCAACATGTTTCTCCTTGAATTGTGTTTAATGTAATTGTAAACTCCTTACTGGTCTTTGCCCTCTCAAAACAAAACCACCATCAGAGCTTTAATTCTATTGATCCAATATCCCCAATTTAAACACTTTTTACTAGCTCCAAGGATATTATACTTATTTAGATGACCAAGTTTTCTCTACTTAATGACCTTAGTTGTTTCCTTCCTTTGACCTTGCAATTTCCAGGCATGTCCATAATTTATAAATAGGATGATTCAAGGATCCTTTACCTCATCATGTCGACTCTCATATGTGTAACTTTTAAAATTAGAAACTCTCTTGCATTCTTATGTTCTTCATGATCATCCAGCACAACTAGGCACAGACTAAACTCCCATAATACTCCCCCCTCACTCCTCAATTCACACTATCTTTATGTCCTGGTTGGATTGAAATACATATATATTTGTTTCACAAACCATACCCTCTCTTTTTTAAGGCTCTTCAAAGAGAGTGTTCATTAAAAAAAATATTCTGCAATACACACACCCACTGCTCCTATTTCATTCTATTTTCCCTTGTTTCATTTTTATCCTTTTAATTCCAACTCACTTATTGTCAAGCCTCAATTTGGACTTTCTCTAGGAAGTAGCCCTTCATTCACTAATTCTGGATTAGGAAGTAGTCCAAAGTGTTTTCATTGTACCCTATATGTCATCTATCATTAAAAAAATACAGTGCCACAGTGGGATTCTCTCATCTGCATTTTGAAACTTTCAAAAGATTGTAAGTTTGAGGAATGCAAAAGTGCCTATTGTTTCAACATTGTATTTGCTGTTCCTGGCAGAATGCCTAATATGGTAGGGACTATACTTTTTTGTTTATTATTTAAAATATTAATAAGTTAAATTTAAGACCTATTCAGTTTGAAATGCATGGAGGATGACAACAAGGTGGAAATATTTTACTGTACAGTTAGTTGTTAGCAGGGAAAATAGGGTGCCTGTCATACTTTTAGCCTAGAACAAAGTTATAAAAGATGAAATTCCAGATAGCATTCCAGTTGAGTCTCCATTTATGAATTATGAAGTCAGTTTAGGTTGCTAAACTTTCATGTTATATTATGTGATAAGCCTAACTCTTAGCTTAATTAACAGAAAGTTTAAAATATACCATTTAAGGGTTTAATGTGCCAACACAATGATGTCTATCTTCAGCTCAGATTCTGCTTCTCTGACACTGCTGCACAACTGTTCTGATGGTGGGTTGTTCAGATGTGGAATCTTCCAAAATCTTCCCTCCATTGTGCACAAATTCCAGCCCATATACCAAAGAACATTACAGTATATAAGTTTTATGAGGGATGGGAGTTGAATTTCATTACTGTCTAGAACTCTTGTTTGTGCCAATGTAGGTCAGAATCCCTTATGTGGTACAGCTCCCACCATGATTGATACCATAAGTACAAAACAGATTTTTGAAAACTGGAAGATAATGTGGATAGAAAGCCAGTTATCAACAAATAAGACATTAGGGAAGAAGGAAGGAGTTAAGTTTACACATCTGTGAGAATACCAAAATTAACCTTAATCAGGATATGTCATCTTATACCAGATGTTGGAGGCTGAACCAATGTCCTTGGTTATGAGGGCTTGTTTATTTATTTATTGTTTAATGAGGACAAATAGCAATAGTAGGTGGGCATGTTTATATGCTTTGGGATGTGTATCAAAAGAATTAAAATGAGTCTATTACTTTCTATAGATGTCCAGTGGGCAGGTGGGTTTATGGCAAGAATACTTTGAACAAGTTCAATAAGAGCATTAAAAAATGTTAAGTGACTGAAAGTTTTTGTTTGGAGCAGATTAAATGCATAGGTTTACTTAGAAAATTCTATCCATAATACAGCCATGATCAGCTAGAAGACACAATATAAATGCAATGCATTATCTTAAGACAGAGTAGAAATTTCTTGGAATCCAAAAGTTTAAATAGTATACTACATTCTACTTCACATCTTAAAATCCTTTATGAATAAGAAATTATTAGTTTGAACACTAGCTTTCTAAGTAAACCACTTATTGAATAGACACCTATTTCTCATTCAAAAAAATCAAACACAGATTTTGAGAAGTGCCTTACCTAAGGCTGACTAGAAGTTAATGGCAGTGGGAGATTAATTGTGACACTCCAGTCCCAAAACCTGAACTTGAACCTTTGGGATATAATTAATCTTGAAAGGACCAACTTGTGTCCTAAAATTTGTGGAGATCATTTAAAGAAATGTCAGGAAAGAAAACATGACAAGTCAATATTGAGATTTGAAACCTGAACACAACTTTTTTAATGCTAGATTTTACTTTTGTAAAGATTACCATACTCTGTCTTTTAGCTTTCTTGATCATGAACTATGATACTTGTCACCTAAGTCATGCAAAATATCAGGAAAATCACTTTAAATAAATTTGTGGGGAGGTTAAAATAATAAAAATTGGTAAAGTGTGGGCAAGTGTGTGTTGATTCTCATAATGCCAGTAAAGTATGATGCAATAGGCATCTTCATACATAGATAATTTGACATTTTATCTGAATAATCTTGGAAATATTCATGCCTTTTACGAAGTAATTCTGTATCTCAAATCCTATCTTAAGGGAAAAAGTCTTGTGTACAAAGATATTCAATGTAGTCAAATGTATAAAATTGACATATTTGAAACTTAAATGCTCAATTATTATAGATTGGTTATTTATATTATATAGTACATCTCATGATGTATTATATAGTTTTAAATCTATAACTTTAATATTTATATTACATTAAATTTAAAATTTATGCATAAAATATGTAATAAAGCCTATGAAAACAACACAAAATACTTTTTTGGACATAAATTTGCCCATGTAACTATGTACACTTTCGTGGGGGTGTCATTAGCTTAAGATGTGATTGGAAAAATCTTGCAACTTTCTCCTTAAAGAAACTATTGCTCTTATTTACCACTCTGCCAAGTAGAGTGTCAAAACTTCTTGGCTTATCTCAACTTCCACCCATGACATTCAAGCAAACTATTTGCCAGTAGGATAATAATTGCACAGCCCTGAGCCATGGGTCTTTTTATAGCAGGGGAAATTAAATGTTTGGCCTACCATTTTTGCTTAGAGACATCACTAGTGCTGAACAAATTCTTAGCAGAACATTTTATGAGTCAAGGTAGACTCGCATATATGTACATAGACAAACACACAAACATATGAATCTTAAATATGCCTACTAAACTTACTTCGCAAATTGAATTTCCTAAAAACATACTCTCAGAAGATTAGTGTGACCATTTACAAGAGCATGCTTTTAGGAAAAACACCTGTGGAAGGGAAGCTAAAGAAACAGACTTAGGCCAACAGAAATGCTGAACTGAGAAGCAGTTTTGCTGAAGACCTCAGCCAACCCTACAGTTCTAAGGCTGAGATTATCTTTTAGATTTTTCACAGGTTGGGTCAAGGGGGGCTAGCCTATATAATTCTAAATCAGCTAGCCATTAGAGGGCCACTCAGGAAGGGGTGACCATGTATCAAAATTGACTTTCTTCAACCAAGACTATTTATAGGTGGCCAGCATTACTGGAAATAGATTCTGTTGTCCATTCTAAGTGAATGTGAATTGTTTCTGATCCCCTTTTTAGCAGAGATGGTGTTTTAGTTTGCCAAAAGGTGCCAATACCATGTACCAGAAATGTGTGGCTTTTCTAATGGGTATTTATTTGGGGTAAAAGCTTATAGTTGCAAGGCTGTAAAATGTTCACATCAAGTTACCATAAGAGGTGCTTTCTCACCCAAGTCAGCTGCTATGTGTTGAAGCAAGATGGTGGGCCATCTCTTGCCTGGTCTCTACCTTCCCCTCCAGGCTGTGCCTTCTCCTCTGGGCTGTACCATCTCCCAGAACTCAGCTGAGGGCATCCAGGCATAGGGTTCTTCTCCTCCTGGACTACTCTCAGGCTCTGCTGCTCCTCTTTCTTCCTGATTTCAGCTGTAAGCTATGAGGCAAATGGCTCATCTCTCCCTGGGGCCTCAGCTGTTTGAGCCTCTCCTTTCTGTCACCTTGCAGGATGAAAATGGCAGAACTCTCTTCCTGTGACTGTCAGAGTGAGCCTTCTTCTCTGTTTCCATTTATATCAGACCCAGCTGAGGGGTAGAGACTCAACTTGAGTAATGCCTCAGTGACAGATTCCAATCAAAAGCCCTAAAGCAGAGGTTCTTTACTTTTTTTTTCCATGGATGCCTTTGCCAGTCAAGTGAAAACCACAGATTTCCTACTAAGTCCACACTATACTGTGTATTATTTAATAAATATATCACACCCACAACAACAGATCCCCACAAAAATAATGTTTTTTTGAATTTCAATTCAAGCTCACAGACCCTGTTTTAAGAACCCCTGTACTAAAGCTACTTTATCAAGTAACCTAATCAAAGCCCCCCCTGAGCTGAATTTAATACAATCAAAGGGTATCACACCCAGAAGAATTAGTTTACAAACATAAACTTTTTGTTTTGGGGATTCATAAAATAATTTCAAACTGCCACAGATGGAAAAGAATACTTGTTCCAAATTGTGGGCCACACTCCTTGACAGGAGTTTGTGTTAATCTGATCTAATGAAAATAGTACATCTAGCATGGTAGCTGCATTCTGGTTTGTTATGTGATTGGATTTGCTGTAATCTGCTATCCTCCAGGACTGATTTAGTGTTTCCAAATGGAGACAAGATGGGCATCACAATCCCAAATCCTTGAGTACTTTAGTGGCTTAATTTCTGCCATTAGCTCCAGAAGGTGATATGGTTTTTATTGATCTTCTAGCTCAGCTTGGACTTCAGAGGCTTTCACTTGAACTGACATTCACACTGGAATAAATTTACTCCACAAGCCAAGGAACCAATGCAAGTTTGTGCCAAATGTCAAATCAAATTTTGAATGAATTGGGGAAATGACCAAAAAGAGGGTCTGCAGGTTTGTGAATGAACTGAACCTGAGTCATATTACCTACGACCCATAGGCCCTCTCCCTATAAAGGGGCAATGATGTAGCTTCTGGTCTCTTGGTATCAATATCAACTCAGACACATTCCAGCAGTCCTCCAGATAGGTGGAGATGCCCATTCTCCAGAGTGCTGCTACCTGAGGCTCACTGAGGAATATCTGGGAGGTGGAGTTCCCTTGGATACTTGTCATGGTGCTGCAATGTTCTTCCTCTTGGGACTCAATCTCTCCAGAAACTAGTCAAGGAATATTTTTAGTGGAATAATTGTTATCAGTTTTCTGATATTTACTCCTTAATTTCTTTTGATTTTCCAAACTGAGTGATATACTTGTTATGTGCCCATCCTCAATGATCCTAGAGGTGCTGTGTTCTGTTAATCATCTACATAACTGTACTTCAGCCCTTTCCACTCCTGATGCACCTCTAACTTTGCCATTCATTATTATAATTGTATCCCTGGCTTCTGGTTGTTGAGCTCAGCCAAGAGGTTTCTATTTGTTTAGGGTTCTATCATCTTCATTAATTTCAGGGAGTCGTATTCTGTTATAGCATCTCTTTCCAGCTCTGGCCGACAGAAAACAGCCACCACTGTTTGTTAGTGATGCTAGTGCTTCTCTCATTAGCACATATCTTATGGTTCCAGTAAAAATTTTATACTCTGGGCCTACACCTAGAATATTCTACACCACTGTGTCTTCCAGCCTTACATAGCATGTCCCCCCTAGCATGCCCATTTCTCTGAGATTTATTCCATTTGTCTCAGCCATTTTGGAAATTCTACATTTCTTAGAGTAAGCCATTGCTTTTCCATGTTTCTAGGAAAGTGTTTGTACCATTTCCTGGGTTCCTTGTCAAGTGTTAAAACCTGTATATCAGCAGAGTGCCCCCAAACTGCTGGCCTCTCCCCTAGCTAATCTTAAATTTTGGTTACTTTGATCAAGCACCTAATAATGAAATCTCACCTGTGGTGTCCTAGAATACAGTCTCACCTGTGGTCTCCTACAATATGGTCTCACATGTGGCCTCCTAGAATTCAGCTTCACCCATGGTCTCCTAGGATGCACCCTCACCTGTTGTCTCCTGGAAAGCAGTCTCACCTGTGGTCTCCTAGAATGGAGCCTCACCTGTGTGCTCCTAGTTCCTGCTGGGAAATGTGAGCAAATTCTGCACCTCCTGTGAGTGTTTGGCCCTTTCCTTTCCTAGCAGGCCCAGTGCATACCTGACCAGTCATATTTTAATGTAATCTTAACATTAGCTCAGTTTCCAAGAGGAAGGTGCGGTCTATGTTTTTGAGCAGGATAAAGGCATCAGCATTGCCTTCAAGCAAGAGTTTGACTAACTCCTAAAAGGGTAGAATAGGACACTTCTGCAGGATCAGAGTGTTCATGGAAGTCTAAGGATTCAAGATATTGAAGAATATGTTCCCATGGTTCACCATACCTATTGTCAGAGTACCATTTATTTTCCTACTACAGCATATATGTCTTATATGGAGTTCAGTAACTCTTATGAATGAGTTTTAGGACTGTCTCCTGATTCTTTCTACTTTTGCAGGAAACAATTCTCTTTTTATGCTATCTCAGAGCCCTTCTGACATTTATATGACTTTAATTGTCAGTTAATCATTGTCAGATTTTCTTAACTTTTTTTGAAGCTATTGAGCTTCTGTATTTTTAAAAAGCCTAATGCATCACACCATGTAATGTGCTTTACCTTCTACTGGAAGACCATCTCAATTCATCATTAATAAATGTTAGTGCTTGGACCATCCCATTGTTCCAAGAGCTCTCTGTACACCACCTACCCCCACTCATGAACTTTTCATTGCCAGCCAAACAGTGAGTTTCAGACAATAATCAGGCTCCAAAATCTCATCCATGCAACTGCTTTCTTGGATCACTTGCAGTATCAACTGTAGCAGGTTGAGGTGCCTGGGAAGAAGATTCCAACAGATAAGTATACAGAAGAAATATTAGAATTGCTAATATCAGAGTAACACTTGTGGAAGTAGGATTGGGCAGAGGGAGAGATTGAGCTGAGATATAGAGTCAGTGACTGCTTCAGTCAAACCTATGGGAGATCTGCAACTGGATGAGCCTTCAGAATTGTGTTGTGTTAGATCAAGGAACCAAGCTTTTATGGATTCACCTTGATGAGTTAAGTAGGTACCCTGGAAAGTGGTGTGGCCTTGTTCAAAATATTTCTATTTAGCTATAGAATTTTCCTTAGAGTACTAACAACTAAGAACTCACTCAGCAGCTGAGGGATGAGGCCTTTACTCTTGAAGGGATAGCACATCACAGATACTTCCACAATTTACCTCCAAATGGTTCAGTACACCCACACACTCACATGTGCATACACACATATACCTTTGTCACTCTTCTCAGTCTGTCTCCCTGTAATTCTTTTCAATTGGAAGAAGATATAAAGAAAATGTGACAAAATTTTTAAAATTGGAGGGTCTAGGTGAAGAGTTATATGGGTTTTTGTTGTTCTTTCAACCTTTCTGTATGCTTGAATAGTTTCCCAATAAAAATTGTGTAAACAACTCTGCTTTGTCACTGTGTTTCAAGCTTATGTCCTAAGTTAGAAAAGATGGATGAGGATTGGGTTTAAAAAATTAGTTAACTACATTTTCTTGCACTTCAAACTAACAGGAAGTTTTAGTGAAGCTCTCTATTAAAAGGAGTGTGACAATGAGAAGAGGCTGATAAAAATGCTTTTTATAGGAACAACAGGTGACAAGAAGACAACCAGTGAAACCTCCCCTGTGAAAGGAATGACACAAAAACATTAGTAAATTGCTGTTTAATATTCAAATTCAGTTGCTTTTTGTTTTAGTGTATGTGCTGTGTTCCCTCCATTGCCCACACTTTTCTTAAAGATAACAGCCTTACTATTAGAGTAACTTTGTGACTAAATGGAGAATGGATTTTTTTTTAGTATGCAATAAATTCATGTTGAAAAATAAAGCAATCACACTGAAGTACCTTGATTAAGAACTCACTGTAAGTATAAAATGAGGTTAAAAAGTGACTGGAAGAAATATAAACACATGAGAAACCATAGAGTTAAAGGGAAAATGGAGTCATAGAACATCAATGGGGCATTAATTGTTCTGTGTGATTCTCACTCTTGGACTGAGGATGGTGAAACAGCTACTGTCTTGAATGTTCATGGCATTCAATGAAGGACCATAGTAAATCAAGTACTGGCTCATAACCTTCAACCCAGAAATGGCCCCCATCATTTCTGGATACATTTCCATGTCAAAGGCATCATATAACCAGATTTAACTTCACAGGAGCAGGGATGCACAATATTATCATGTACCCTTGAAAGGAAAGAATAGGAAACACTTGGTGAATAGCACTGATAATCAACACAGATGTTAAAGAAAAGGCATGCCAGTGTTCTTGAGTACTTGGGAAGGAATGGGAGGCTGCTAATTGAGTTACATAAGAACTAAATTTTCCACCTAATGTAGTTAATAAACTACATGACTAGAATTTAATCTCTGATTAAAAGAAAAAAAAAACTTGAGTGTTTTTTCCAGCACTCCAGAGCTATATAGGTAAGATTGACCACTAAAAAATAAATATATGGCCCTTTCAGAAATCAATATATTGGTACAAAATAGACCTCACAAATAAAGATGAGAATCACATCACAGTGACTAATCCAGTCACCATTAAACTCATTATTTATGGTATAATTTCTCCCCAAACAATTCAAGTATTTTCAAAATCCTTGTAGAGGTCACAAACTTATACAATTATTTGCATGATTGTTTTGTAAACTCACAACTACTCTTATAAGAAAAAAAAAAAGACTATGATGCCTTGAGATAATTTGCTCCAAATATGATGCAAAACCTAAATTAAAATAATGTTTGTTCTTACACTAGGGTTATAAATTAAGACTTAGTGTTGTTTTGTGTTACAATTTTTAATCTTCAGAATTCAAAAATATCAAAGCCATTGCCTTTCCAGAACTTGAAAGATTCAAAATAATTATTGATTACATAATATATTAAAATTTAATCACATATAGAAAGAGGATCCACAATGTTTATTAACATGAAAAAAATATAGTTACTATGGCATTCTTAAGTTAGATTCATGCTTTTAAATTTCAGGTACTTTTAATTAAAATCATTTTAGATTACAAAACCTAGGTTTGGAAAATAAAATCCTGTTTATTGGACTTATTTTCCTAACTTTCTGAGTTCAATGACATAATTATAAATGACTGACCTGAGAGTGAGAAGGGGTATATACTTAAAATGATCTTCATTTACCATCTATCTTTGTCAGAAGCAGCTAGAAGTTTAGGGGCAGGAGAAAATTTTCCTTAAAAAAAATTTTAAATTAAAGAAGTGCCTAAAGCAGTGTGCCCCACCTGTGAATACTGGCAAAGGTGTAATTGGTCCCATTGCAACAATTGTCTTCCTCCACTAAACAATTGTTTAAAGTACTAAAGTTTTGTCAAAGCAAAGTGTAATAAATAATGTGCCTGTAACTATGACTAATGTGCAATTTGGGGTAAGGTGGAAGGCAGTATATTTTGTCCAGGGTTGTACTGTGGCTAGGAGAAAAAGCATATTATGCTGATCACAGCATGCATTAATATAATGTGACCATAACTTATAAGATAGAGCTTTCATAAGTCAGTTTTGCCCTGAAAACTAAGAATTAATAAGAAAAGTAAAAGAAAAATATTGAAAAGCTCTAATGAAAGATCCTTAATGATGTTATCTATTTATCCTTTATTCATTTACTCAGTCACAAAATATTTATTGAGCATCTTTTTGTGCAGGATGCTGGACTTGGTGCTGGGAACACAGTAGTAATAAGACAGAGATGGTCCCTGCCTTCATTAAACTTACATTTTAAATTAGGAAGTCAGACACCCATGGAAAAAAATCATGAATAGTAAAAACATTTCAGTGGCTTCCTTTTGCCATTAGAATAAAAATAAAACCACTTAACATATACCTCAAGGCCCAAAATTATCTTAAAAGGCCACTTTAGTTTTAGTGTAGTAGATATGAAAACACCAAATTAGGTGCAATGAGATTAGAAAGAAGATAATGATGGCCATCTGGAATAAGGTACTGGAAATTCTCTTGAGAAATATATAGATAAGTAAAAGGAGCAGGGACTTGGGACATGGTACAGAGTGGTAATTAAGAGAATGATCTACAGAGTTGAGGTACTGGGGTTTCAAAACCAGCAGCATATCCCATACCTGTGGTATGAAGTCAGGGAAGTTATTAACCTCATAGGGTTGCTGGAAGGCTTATTGGAACTAATTCACATAATGAGAATTCATCCATGAGAGCATTTGTAGCAGTGCTGTTTGGTAGAAATATAATAGGAGACATGTATGTAATTTTACATCTACTGGATTTTCTTTTTTTCTTTATCCTGTTTGGTCTTTCAGAGTTTTTAGAATCTGCCTTTCCTCAGTTCAGAAAAATCTTAGATAATATATCTTCCCAGATTGCTTCTTGTACATTTTCTCTCTACAGGTTTTGTGGATCCAATTGCATTTATTATTATTTTAAAACACCATAACATATGTTTCTTCTATATTAAAAGAAGTGCAATGGAAAAGAAAAAAAAATTCAAGGGTAACTGACTTTTCAACAGATGCAATGGAAGCCATCAGGCAATGGATGGAAATTTTAAGTGAAAATATCCTACATAAATGAAGATTAAATATTAAAAAATGGTTTCAGGAAAAAAAAATACAGGGACTCTATTGCTAGCAGAACCTACCTAGATGAACTACTAAAGGGCATAAAGAAAATGCTCTTAATTATAAGCATGAAAATGCAACAAGGAATGATGGATACTAGTTTAGTAAATCAGAAACTAAATATAAATGAACATTGAATGTATAAACACTAATGAAATTGTGGAGCTTAAAATATCTGTTAAAATTATGAAAGCATTAGCTCAATTAGTATATGAAAATTTTATACAATGTACACAATAAGGATAAATGCACTTAAGATTCAAAGGTCTGGCATTTTCTGGCAAATGGTAAGAGTAGTAATTTAAACTATGCTAAGTGAAAAGTACTAACTCTAAAGTTATCATTAAAGAAATAAAAGAATGTGTAACTATCAAGCTAATGTAATAGGGAAATAAATAATAATGACAACTTTGCTCAAAGGAAAGAAAGAGAAAAGAAAGAAAACAGGGACAGTTGGACAAGATGGCATTGGTTTATGTGGGTGCTCACCATCTCTCTCAGAAAAGACAGCTGAGTGGGGACAAGATGCTGCCCAAGTGAGCTGTTCTGGGACCCCACAGAGTGGGAGCCTTTGGGACATCAGTCTGGAGGGAGCCTGACAGGGAGATAGATTCCTCAAGATAAAACTGTGAGTTTTTAACCCCATGGCTGGAAACCATGGATGGCTAAACCCCACCCTCAGGGCAAAGAGCCAGAGTGAGCCCAGACTCCATACAGCCACCCAGCAAGAGGGAGCATTCTCTGAGAGTGGGAGGGTTCTGGCAAAGGGTGAAGAGGGGTTTTCTTTCAGTGGGTTTGGTGGCCTGGACCCCCTTTGAGCTTTGGGAAGCTTACCAGCTGCCTCGAGGTGGCACCAGGCAGAGGGGAGAGGTGAATGTGCTGAGGAAGCCTGATTTACCTAACCACCCTGGGATAGATAAACAGCCTGTGAGAGGGTGGAGTCAGGCAATTGACTAGTTCCATGATGGAAACTATCAAAATTCCAACTCCCCTAAGGGCACCAGGCAGTAGGAAGCACTTAATAAGTTTCCAAGAGCCTATTTAGGGTCTCCTTGGAGGAGGGGGTCATCTAGAAGAGGGTTGAGAATCATTTCTGTGTGGTGAATTCAGTCACCAGGGTCCCATTTGAATTTCAAAAGGGAACTCAACCTGACCAGGAGAGGGGAGGGAGTATCTTCTCACACAGCCTGTTGAATCCTGCTGCCCTAGGAGAATCAAACTTGCCAGAAGGAAAGTGCATGGATAGCTTTCTGAAGGGCTAACTAACCCAACAAGAAAGTTTACCTCAGTGAAGGAGTTTCCACCTTGCACATACGAGGTCCCTAATTCAATTCCCAACTCCTCTTAGAGTAGTGATCCACTGGGATATCAAATATCTGGCTGATACGTTAGGACAGAGAAAAAATAGATTTTATTTTTGTATTAACTTCCCTTGGGTCCCTTATTTTTCATTTAAAAAGTTACTTTAAAAAATTAACTTAGTTTATTTGCTAAAATCCACTTCAAAACCTGCAGGGAGAAGGCTTCAGTGTAACTGATTGATAAACACCAGCAGCTGAGAAGCCCCACAGGGGACTAAGAAGGAACACTGTTCTTCTTTAGGTTTTGTTTGACTGCTTGCTTGTGTGTTTTGGAAGGGTTTTTTTGTTTGTTTCTTTCTTTCTTGTTTTTCTTTCCTCTCCCCCCTCATTTTTTAAATCAGGTGCTTTTGACATGTTTCTTCTTTGCTATGCTTCTTCTTTCTTGATTTCCCATTTTCCGTGTATACAGGTTTTGTCTACCAATGCTATCTCTTTTCTTTACTTCATCTTTCTATCTTCCACTTTCTGTTGTGGTTCTTACAGTCAACCTTTCTTTACTTAGTCCTCAATTTTTCTGGTTTCTATTTCTATCTTGACTATTCTGATTTCTTTTCATATTAACTTATTTCTTTTTGTTCTTTCTTTTCTCTTTCTCTCTCTCCTCATCATTCTGGCCTTTTAAATCATTCTATATATTATTCTCTATTTGGTTTCCCATTTCATTGTAGGTACTCCATTTTTTTATTCCTATTACTCTACACTGATTATATGAGTTAAATATTCATTTTACTAAGTTTTATACTGTCTCTCTTCTAACTTTTGCTATTATCCTTTTTCTTTTCTTACCTCTTCTGCTTTCTCTGACCCTAATCTTTTCCCTCAAAGGAATATAGAAAACAGCAAGGAAATAGAACAAGAAGAACAAAGTGTCAAAGAGAAAACTTAAACACATACATAACCAGCAGCTAAATAAAACTCTAGAGTAGAGAGAGAAGCTAATCAACTGAATAAACCCATCAAGATAAAAAGATGACCAGAAGTCAACAAAAAATTACAAACCATACTAAGAAACAGGAAGACATGGCACAGTCCAATGACCAAACCAAAAAACTGGAAGAGATTCAGAACATCCAACAACTAATCAAAGCTGCCCAAACAAATATCATGGACCAACTTAATGAAGTGAAGGAAGAGTTTAAGGCTATTAAGAAGACAGTATGGGAGAACATACTGAAGAAATTGTAAACATACATTAAAAGATACAGATATGATGGTGATGTATGGCACAATCCAAGAAATCAAAAAGACACTGGAAACACATAACAGCAGATTTGAACTGGCAGAAGAAAGAATTAGTGATGTGGAATACAGTACATCTGAAATCAAACAGAAGAACAGACAGATAAAAAGAGAGAAAAAAATCCAGCAGGGACTTGGGGATTTGAATGACTACACAAAATGCACAAACATATGCATTATAGGCATCCTAAATGGAGAATAGAAGAGAAAGAGGACAGAAAGAGTGTTGAAGGAAATAATGGCTGAAAATTTCCCAACCCTATTGAAAGAGATGGATATACTGTCCAGGAAGCAAAGCGTACCCCAAAAAGTATAAATCCCAACAGACCTACTCCAAGACATATACTTGTCAAACCGTCCAATGATCAGGACAAAGAGAAAATACTGAAGGCAGCAAGAGAAAAGAGAAGCATCTTTCTTTCAAGAAGAAAGAACAATCATAAACATTTATGCACTTAACCAGGGTACATCAAAATACATGAGGCAAACACTGGAGAAACTAAGTGGAGAAATAGATGCCTCTACAATTATAGTGGGAGACTTTATTACAACCTTATCACCATTAGACAGAACATCTCAACAAAGAATCAGTAAAGAAACAAACACTCTGAATAATACACTAGAAGATGTGGACCTAATAGACATATACAAAACACTACACCCAAATACAATGGGATATACATTCTTCTCCAGTGGATCATTCTCCAAGATAGACCACATGCTAGGCCACAGAAAAATTCTCAAGGAACTCAGAAAGATTGAAATTATACAGAATAATTTCTCTGACCACCATGGAATGATGTTGGAAATGAGTAAGGGCCAGAGAACCAGATTACAAACAAAGATACAGAAGTTAAACAACACACTATTAGACAAACAGTGGGTCAAGGAGGAAATTTCAAAAGAAGTCAGTAACTACCTTGAAATGAATGAAAATGACAACACATCATATCAAAAGCTATGGGATGCAGCAAAAGCTGTACTGAGAGGGAAATTCATAGCCATAAATGCATATATCAAAAAAAGAAGAAGGAGCTAAAATCAAAGACATAGCTGCACACCTGTAGGAATTAACAAAAGAACAACAAACCAACCTGAAAGGAAATAGAATGAAGGAAATAACAAAAATTAGAGCAGAATTAAATGAAATAGAAAATAAGAAATCACTAGAAAAAATAAACAAAAGCAGAAGCTGGTTGTTTGTGAAGATCAATAAAATTGACAAACCCTTAACTAGACTACCAAAGTGAAAAAGAGAGAAGATGCAGATACACAAAATAAGAAATGAGGAAGGGGATATCACCACCAACCCAACAGAAATAAAGAGTATTATAAGAGGATACTTTGAAAAATTATATGCCAATAAGAAGGATAATTTAGAGGAAATGGACAAATTCCTAGAAATACATAAGCAGCCTACATTGACGAAAGAAGAAATTGAGTAATTCAACAGACTAATCACAAGTAAAGAGATAGAATCAGACATCAAAAACCTCCTAACTAAGAAGAACCCAGGACCAGATGGCTTTAAAGGTGAATTTTACCAAACAATCCAGAAAGAACTAACACCAAACCTGCTTAATCTCTTCTAAAAAATAGAAGCAGACGGAACAATTCCTTACTCACTTTATGATGCCAACATTAGCCTAATACCAAAGTCAAACAAAGATGTCACAAGAAAGGAAAATTACAGACCAATTTCTCTGATGAACCTAGATACTAAAATCCTCAATAAAATAATAGCTAATTGTATTAAACAACACGCCAAATGAATTATATACCATGACGAACCGAGTTTCATCCTGGGTATGCAAGGATGGTTCAACATAAGAAAACTAATCAATGTAATACACCACATAAACAAATCAAAAGAAAAAATCATATGATCATCTTTATAAATGCAGAAAAAGCATCCGACAAAATACAGCACTGTTTCCTGATAAAAATACTGCAAAAAAGGGGAATAGATGAAAACTTTCTGAACATGATAAAGGGCATATATGAAAAACCCACAGCTATCATCATATACAATGGTGAAATTCTAAAATCTTTCCCTCTAAGATTGGGAACAAGACAATGATGCCCACTATCACTGCTCCTATTTAACATTGTCTTACAAGTACTTCCTCAAGCACTGAGGCAAGAAAAAGATATAAAAGGCATCCAAATTAGAAAGGAACAAGTAAAAATTTCACTATTTGCAGATGACATGATCCTATACATAGAAAGCCCCGAGAAATTTACAACAAACCTCCTAGAACTTATAATTGAGTTCAGTGAAGTCACAGGGTATAAGTTCAATGCTCAAAAATCAGTAGCATTTCTGTATACTAATAACGAGCAATCTGAGGAGGAAATAAAGAAAAAAATATCATTTACAATAGTAACTAAAAAAATCACATACCTAGAAATAAACTTAATTTAAGATGTAAATGACTTATACACAGAAACTACACAGCACTGTTAAAGGAAATCAAAGAAGTCTTAAATAAATGGAAGAATATTCCCTGTTCATGGATAGGAAGACTAAATATCATTAAGATGTCTATCCTACCCAAACTAATATACAGATTCAATGCAATCTTAATAAAAATCAATGCAGCATATTTACTGAATTAGAAAAACTAACTATGAAATTTATTTGGAAGGGCAAGAGAACCTGAATAGCCAAAGGCATATTGAAAAAGAAAAATGAAATTGGAGGAGTCACACTACCTGACTTTAAAGCATACTACAAACCTACAGTTGTCAAAGCTGCATGGTATTGGCACAAGGATAGACATACTGACCAATGGAACCAAATTGAGAGCTCTGATATAAACCTTTGCATATACAGCTATCTGATATACGACAAGACCACCAAGCCAACTCAACTTGGAGAGAATGGCCTCTTCAAGAAATGGTGCTTGAAGAACTGGATATCTATAGCCAAAAGAATAAGAAAGGAACACGATCTCACACCTTATACAAAAATCAACTCAAGATGGATCAAAGATCTAAATATTAGCAGCAAGACCATATAGACCTAGGAAGATAATGTAGGGAAGCATCTACAGGACCTTGTAATAGGATGTGGCTTCATGAACTTCACACCCAAAGCATGAGCAGCAAAAGAAAAATTGATAAATGGACCTCCTCAAATTTAAAACCTTTTGAACCTCAAAGGATTTTGTCAAGAAAGTGAAAAGACAGCCTACCCAATTGAGAAAATATTTGGTAACCATATATCTGATAGGAGTCTAATATCCAGGATATGTAAAGAAAACCTATATCTTGAGTATAAAAAGACAAGCAACCCATTTAAAAAATGGGCAAGTGACCTGAAAAGACACTTCTCCAAGGAAGAAATACAAATGGCTAAAAAGCACATGAAAAGATGCTCAACATTAGCTATTAGGGAAATGCAAATCAAAACTATAATGAGATATCATCTTATAGCCATTAGACTGGCAGCTGTTAAAAAAAAAAAAG
>JAQZBX010023354.1:0-13432 GCA_029593785.1 Cabassous unicinctus | reverse complement strand
AGACCCAGAAGAATTGAAAGCAAAGACATGAACAGATATATGCACACCAATGTTGATAGTGGCATTATTCACAATTGCCAAAAGTTGGAATCAACCTAAATGCCCATCAACAGATGAATGGATAAACAAAATACAGTACTTACATACAATGGAATATTACTCACGTGTAAGAAGGGATACAGTGCTAACTCATGGGATAACATGGATGAATCTTGAGGCTCTTATGTTGAGTGAAGCAAGCCAGGCATTTAAGGATGAACTGTACATGACCTCAGTAATATGAATTAAACAAATTGAGCAGACTCAGAGAGCTATTTTCTGCAAGAAAGGCTTACAGGAAATAGAAAGGGAAAAGAAGGTTGTGAGCCAACACCCATACAGACATAATCTATGGTAAGGTGAAATTTGGTAGTTGTGTATTGAAGGGATATGACAGGAGGGTAGTAATATTATTGTGTTGGGTGGTGCAGGTTTGACAGGTGGGTAGATTGGGGAGGGTGGTTTGGAAGGTCCAGGAAAGTGGGGGGAGGGTTGGGAGAGAGACCAGGTGAACACTGGGGATTTGTGGGTATGTGGTTGAAAGTACAAATTTGGGAATGCTTTTATGGCAATATGGCAAGGAAGGGTTACTGGTTTAGGGTGTTGGATGGGGGGGCATTTGGGACAGGGTTCACCTGGTGCAGGCTTCTAGGGAGTATGTGAGTGATCAGGTTGTCATAATGTGTTGTATCAGTGGGTGGAGACCTACATAATCAGGAAGGAGTTAAACTCCCATCGGTGGGAGGGCCAATTTGTTCACAAATAAAGAGGCAGGAGTCTCTCAAGAGCATGGAAGGTTCCTAATAGGGGAAGACAAACCAATGTGTCAAGACCTCAGTGTTGTTGCATATAACTATGATTCTTGTCATCCAAGGAATGAAGCCATGGGTTTGCCATGGGCCCCAATGGGAAGGGGAGGGAGGAATAGAATGGATGGAACAGGGGTTATTTAGTGGGCAATGGACGTGTTCTACACGATCTTACAATGATGGACACAGGCCATGTTAAATATCATCAAAATGTATAAAAGGGTACGGTCTAAAATGTAAACCATAATGTAAACCATTGACCATGTTTAGTAGCTATGTTTCACTATTTGTATATCAGTTATAACAAAGTTACCATCCACATATAAAAAGGTATTAATATGGGAAGGAGGAAAAGGGGAGGATGTTGTGTATATGAGAGTCCCCTGTATTCTGAATGGGACTTTACTGTAACCTAAAATTTCCTTTAGTTTTAGTTTTTAAATTTTTGTGTATTTTATTTCTTATATTTAAACATCATTGGGAGGCGGGTGTGGCTCAGTGGATAGAGCCCCCGATTATATGGGAGGCCCGGGTTCGCTTCCCGAGGCCTCCTTGTGAGGGCACGCCAGCCTGAGCGGTGCTGTGGGCTGATGCAGCAACCTCACGGCAGGAAGCGGGTGTGGTGCAATGGATAGAGCACCCGTTTACCATATGAGAGGTCCCGGGTTCGCTTCCCAGGGCCTCCTTGTGAGGGCAGACCGGCTCGCGCGGCGCCATGGGCTGATGCGGCAAGACCTCACAGCAAGGGGGCGATAAGCAGACACAGAGAAGACATGCAGTGAATGGACACAGCAACACAAGCAGCAAGGGGGGGGGATAAATAAATAAAAATAAAATAAATCTTTAAAAAATAAAAAAAAATAAAAATAAACATCATTATCATTTCATTTTCCTATTAATTGTATTTGACTATTTTAATGGCTTCAGTTTTGAAGAAGCTTTGGATCACAGAAGGGTTACAACAGGGGCAAGGGAAGATCATTGGTGTGAGGTGTCAGTGATGGGGGATACATGGGAGGAAGTACACCTAGACATACATATAAGGTATATAAAAATGTTCAAATGTTCACAGGGTATTGTCACAGTGGGTGGAGACTCACACAATAACTGAAAGAATATTGAATTCCCATCCTGGAGGGCTCTGCCACATTCTCTAATGGAGCAGTGACAGGACCAAGTGCAGGGGCAATGACTGGAGAAGGACAATGATCCACTGATGGGCCCTTGATATTGAAAACTATGCTCATGAGCCTTTGCTCTTGAAATTGAAACTTAAACTCTTGTTGTGGGTTGCCTAAAAGTTGCCTCCTGAGATCCTCCTTGTTGCTCAAATGTGACCTATCTCTAAGCCAAGCTCAGCATATAAATATTTACCTTCCCCCCAGCATGGGACATGACTCCCAATGATGAGCCTCCCTGGCACTGAGGGATTACCACCAAGCACCAACTAGCAATGCAACTGGAAAAAGACCTCAAATAAAAGGTGGGAAATGTAAAGACATAAATGAGTTTATATGGCTAAGAGACTTCATAGTGAGTTGGGAGGTCATCCCAGAGGTAACATTTATGCACATCTTAGCAGGATCTCATAGACTGCCAAAGTGGATAGTATCCCAAATAGTGGGGCTCCTGAGGGCTCTGGAGACGCCCAGGTCCTATGGTCAGGGTGGATAGCTCTGGAGTTTGGTGCCTTGCCAGTAGGCCCCACTTTGGAATTTGTGCTCCTGAGAATGACAGAGTTGAACTCAATTATTCCCTACACATAGCTTATCTGTCCCTTCTATTTAAACCTATACTTGGTGCTGGAGTTGGTAGGTATACATCCAAGTGACTGGAGTCTTTGTGCTGTCCATGTGCCAGCTGGGCCCAGAACCTCAGCAGAGTTGCAACACCCACTCTACAGCCCATTGGACTCACCCAGGACAATTAACAAGGAGATGATGATGGATAATGACCATCCCAAGGAACAGAGAGAGACTGCAACTGTAAGCAAGATAGTCCTATCAATCTTCCCCATGGGATATAAGCCCCCTCTCAATTAGAGGTGGAATGGACATCACCATCCCATAATCCCCAGGATTGGAGAAAGAACTATAGACTAGAGTGGGCTTACTGGAATTCTACTAAAGACATTTTGTGAATTGTCAATGGAAGAAATTACAACATTGATGTGGAGCCTGTGGCCACCAGAGGCTCAGGACAGGGAGAGGGAAAAACTGTTGTAATAATACAGGGGCTTTTTTGGGATTTGGGAGTCATCCTCAATGACATTGCAACAACAGATATAGGTCATTTTTATCATCACAAAACATGCAGAAATGTGTGGGAGAGAGTGTAGACTACAATATGAACTATGGTCCATGCTTAATGGCAAAGCCTCAGGATGCATTTATCAATTGCAATAAATGTGCCACACTAATGAAGGATGTTTGTGTGGGAGATGTGGGGAGTGGGGCATATGGGAATCCCTATAATTTTTGTGTAACATTTATGTAATCTAAGTATCTTTAAAAAAATTTTTTTTTAATATTTTAGAAAAAGACATATTCAGTCCTGCAAGATTGATCACTCATATATCCCCTTTGGGTATATGATTGCAGGAGGTCCTTCTCTAAAATGTACCAGTATATCAGGAAAAATCAGTTATAAATCTAGAACCTAAGTAACCTAGATAGCAGCAGAGGGAATCTACAAGATGTTGGGTAAAGGAAATTTAAGGATTACAAATTCAGCATATCTAAAGAAAACTGGTCAAAATTGAAATTGGAATAGAATTATAAAAGATTCCCAAAATATGGTGTCTCAGAAAATTACACTGGGAGAAAACTCAAACATTCAAAACACCAAGGAGGATTACTTCTGAAATTAGTGACAGCTACATAGAAAACAGAAAGGAGGGAATTATTGACTCAGGGGACAAAATTTGAAAAATAAGTGAAATGAATTGTACTATATTATATGACTCAGTTGTGAATAATATTTACATAGCCATAAGACTAAAAATGCTGACTTGGCTTTAGACAAAATTAAGGGAAATATGCATGGTTGTGTTTGCATGAATTTACTATCAGGAAGGTTGTAAGAGAGTTAAAACCATTGCTTCCACAATAAGAAGCCAATTGGTAGTATTTATATGTAAAAATAATAAATTACAGTACAATCATATTCTAGAAATATGGATATATAGACAGCAAAAGAAGGAGCTGGCAGAGTTAAAATAGATGGCCCCTGAAAATGAGGGTGCGGCTTGGGGAAAATAGTGTTTTCTATTATTTGATTTTTGTAAGTATTTGACTGTTATATATATGTACCTTTAGATGGTGAAAAGTAACAATGAAAATAAATTTTAAAAAATGGATCTAGAGAAGTTGGTAAGGAAATATGGACTCTTCCTCAGAACTGTATAGTTTTTTCATTTTTGTTTAGGCATTTTTTGTTGTTTTTAATTTTATTTGGTTTTATTTTCAATCAATAAAACATTACAGATATATTCGAGGACCCCACTCTTCTTCCACTGTAGATGTAGTGATTTTCAGGAAAATGGCATATGGCCTTCCCATCTGTACTTTTATATTTTGGGAATATATGATCTATTTATATATAAAACAGTTTGGCTTTGTGGTTTTAAATTTTTTACAAGAATGATAACTGTTTAAAAAGTCAATCAAAGTTCTTGTCAATTGAATTAACAGACTGTATTGGAGATTTTGGAAGTTTATTTATTTAAAAGATTTAGCCCTAAATAAAACTATGACTTTATCACATAGGTTTTTCTATATTACACTATGTTAGAAACCCGATGCACTATACTTATAGTGAGACTACATCCTCTCACTCTACAGCCATTTGTTCTTATTTTAGGCAACCAAAATATGCTTACTGACTTCATTTCCCAGCTCAGAGCTGATTAATAGCCAGGAGGACTGTGATAACAGCTAGAAGTAACAAAGCAACTGTAAGAAATGACACAGATAAATTACCTAACAAAGGCAGGAGAAAGCTGGTGCCTGGAATCCTTTAATGCACAGACAAATTGCCCTGAAAGCCTCAGAGGGACCATCATTAGAGCAAAAGCTATTTGATGTCCACCTTGATCATTTGATCCCCAGTGACAAAATAAATGGAGTTCTATACACTCAAGATAACAAACTGTGTAATAATGTTTAAAATGAAGGATTAGAATTTTTAGGTTGAGGTTTTCATGTACATTTTCAGAGTAACTTTTCCAAGAGTGTCAAAAAAAAACCAAAATGTTTCTCTAATTAGCAAGAGTTTTAAAAGAGAAAGTTTCATTTGCAAAATGTAGTGCATATGCATAAAATTGAAGGTGTGAATTAGAACATGTAGAAAGATCTCATAAAAGTAAAAAATACCAGTTTTCTTTGAACATTCTTCAATACAAGCCAGGCTAAACCTATGAAGTAATGTAATCCATAATAGTTGTTTCATGGAAAACAAGAAGGAATTATCTTCCTGAAACAAAGATTTGTTATAAAGCATAACTGCAAACAAAACATAATTCAGATGTGGAAGTAAATTTATAGTTCTCTGTATTTAGATAGATAAACCTAAATATATCTATATAATCCTTTTGTAAAATTTATTGGAGCAAGAGACAGGACAAGTAAATGCATGGATAGAGGGAGTGTGGTTTCCAAGCAGGAAAACAACTGATGACATGCAGAATGGCAGTGATTATCATTTTTACATAGGGGGATCACATAGGACTTTTTCTTTTATCTGTATTTTCTATTTTTATTCTGCTCATTTATCGATTGAATGCAAAAAGCAGGAAACCTTGTTTACAATATTAAAAAAGCCAGGTTCTTCAATAATCATAAACAAATACTCTGTTTTTCAAAACTTCCAATTAAAAGAAAAATGGACAAAAAATAAAAAAATTCATATTTGGACACCCTGCACTTTAGTCAACAGATTTGAAAAAATATGTTTTAATGGTATTTAAAATGCTATTCCCATAATAAATAATGGAATATGTATAATATCTTCTTAAGACTTGAAACTTTACATTGGCTTTGAATTATGCAAGTCAAAAGAATTTTCAATTCTTTTAAAAGAAGACTGTATTGAAGTCAAAGACATATTCTAACTTTAAACTGAGTAATTTTTCAGAAAGCTATAAGCAAGTGAAAAGAAATGTATTAGAATAGAAACCAATATTCAATATTATATAAGCTAGTATAACCCATATATCTCAAAAACACTGTGTGTTTGAAAATGTAAATTTCTGGTCATCATAATAATTCCTCCTTTCTCAAATGAACAGGAAAAAAGATATTAGTTATAAAAGGCCTAAAATCAGAACATAAAAAGTAAATCTAGTATTTCACTTTTTAATAATATTCAGAAAAATAGCATGTAAATCATGGCTTTAGCTTTACAGACAATGACATCCATCACTCTCAGTAGTCTAAACCTCTAACTGATGTTTTCCACTAATCTATTATCAAATCCATTAGGTTGTTAAAATAAATCCAATCTATCAATACTAATAATAGCTTAATTCATAAGAATTTTGCTTGTTTATCTATGATATATAATGTCTATATTGATATTTTCACTTATAGCTTTATCGAAAAGCATTGGAGAACCCAGCTTACTTGGAAATGAAATATTGCTTTTAACAACTGCATACTTGTCATATTTCTTACCACCAACACATTCAAAAAAGCTGGTTATGGTTTTCTAGTAATTTAAAGATTATCATTCTGTGTTTTTAACACAATGCTTTCAGTGCTGTCTACAGATCTAATTTTATGGAGTGTTAAAAGTTTCAAAAGCAAAACAAAAAATAAAAACAACAAAAATGTTTCTGTCATCAGTAAATATTAGAAGGAATTATTTCAACTAAGCCAATCTGGTCCCTTAACTTTGCAACTTCTCAGAGCTTTAATAGGTAGGTGTACATCATGGGTGTCTCTAAAAGGAGCCTGTTGTATGCAATGTTCCCATAGGTTCTCAACTACAATTGCCTTTTTGCCAGTAGGATTTAGCACGATTTTCATCTTGACTTAAAGCTATGTCTTTAACAAAGCAACTGTTTCCTCTCTGTCTCTTAATCCCCATTATCCATCAAGTCCTTAATATCTAGGAAGGATTTATTA
Source organism: Cabassous unicinctus (assembly GCA_029593785.1). Taxonomy (NCBI): domain Eukaryota; kingdom Metazoa; phylum Chordata; class Mammalia; order Cingulata; family Chlamyphoridae; genus Cabassous; species Cabassous unicinctus. The sequence goes on along the minus strand of JAQZBX010023354.1, from coordinate 6,459 downwards.
AACTACTGAATAAATTGAGGAATTGCATGTTTATGTTGGTCCATAAAGTAGAATAACTACATGCTAGAGAACTCTGACTCCCCAAGTCAATGAGGACATCAGGTTACTGATGACAAATGAGACCATCAACTGGGAGATGTAATTATTTTCTTCCAAGGAAAGGAAACTAACTTTCATGGCCTTTTGGGTCACAGAGACCATGAGATTAAATAAGAAGTTGAGTTTCAGAAATGTGTATTCTATGAGTCTATGATTATAGACTTATAAAACAGCTAAGAGTTTCATTAAATTCATATACTTTACTAAAGTCATGGCAAGTAGTTACTTGGATAAGATTTTCTATTTAAAAGTACAAATATTACCCAATGTCATATGACTTTAAGGTTTATAGATTGTTCAAGAATTATCGATAATAATCAATGTAGATAGTAAATTCTCATTAAAATGCAAATTGAGTTTTAAGATACCCTGTTGATTTTTCCCCGATTTAAAACTCTGCCAAAAAATAAAATCAGATATATTTGATCTATCCTATTAAAATCCATTCATTTCTTCATATATTATTAGTTTATTGTACTCTTTCTTAAAGGCTATTATTTTCAGACACTGTCATAGTTGCTTGAGTGACTGAGATGAATGGGCCTAGGTTTTAGACACTGAGAAACTCACAGATGTTGAGTTGGGCTGAAAAATAGGGGCTAAAATCCCAAAGAGACTTATTTGCCATGGTAAAACTGTGGAAAGGTCATGGAGAGGTACAGAATTATTTTGACTAGGGGAATTTGGACAGGCAGAAATAATACAGTTTGAAGATGATTGAGGCCTAAATTTCAGAACTGGAAATGAAATAGAGATGAAATGGATTCATGAGAACATTTAGGAAGAAGAAAGAAAGGATTTTATGAAATTATATATACCTACATGAGAAGTAGTTTAGGATATGAGAGCTATTCCTTTGTTCCTAACTTGAGAAAATAGATAATACCACTCTGAATGAAGAAAGGATCATAGGGGGTTTTGATGAACATAATTGTAAATTTGTAGATGCAGTCCTATTAGAAGGCAATTAGCCCTGGGAATCTGGAATTGACAAGATGATTCTGGACAGGAGAGAAAGATTTAGGTGCAGAAGTTAAATCTGTAGAAAAAGATGAGATTCTATGAGAAAATTGAGAGATAACAGAAACTTGAGGAACACTAATATTTAAAGACTGGTATAGTAAGAACATGGTCACTTTAATAATTCAATATAGAATATATTCTAAGTGGTAGTTAGAATTTACTATATGATACATTACTAACCATAATTGACATATGTTTTAATCATTGATGATGTGGATATTATTTCACAATGAATCATCTACTTATTATTGTAAACATGGAATTTCAGGATTTTCAATCTGTTTGGAAATACCTATTTAAGATTGATTAATAATTATAAGATTTTGGGATAATGCAAGGAAAGTGATGTTCAAAATCTTTCTAAAGTTAGGTGTGCACTGCATTAGTTTATATAATGCATTTTCATCGAATATACTTAACATCATAGGGCTCCTTCCAGACACTAAATACAGAGCAGTGAGCAAAACAAAGATTTTGCTCCCTTGTAATTCATATTTTATTAGAGGACAAAAATAACCCAGTGTTCTATAATATAAAATTTGACAAACGATATATTGTCTAACTTATATATTACTTACATATAATCAGATATAATATGCCATGCAATGATAACTGCTACTGAGAAAAAATAAAGCAAAGTAAAAGAAATGAAGGAAAGCAAGGTAAATTGAGGGTATGTGATTTAAAATATAATAATCACAGAAGAATTCTCTAATGATCAGCTCTTTAATCAGGCATGTTAATGAAATATGGGATTGAGCCCAGGGGTAGAGCTTTCTAGGCAAAGTAAAAATAAGTACAAAGGCAGGGGTGTTTGTAAAATATATAACATGTTAACCATATTCAAACAAATGATGGTAAGAAAGAATGTGAAATAACTAAAAAAAATTATGATATTTCAGAATGCAGCACAAGAACCACCAGATTTTGGCATTTATAAAAATTTTCAATATACAGAAGGATAATTTTTCTTTCTACAACAATCAAGTTACACAATAAACGCAAGAGAGAGGTGGTTCAGCCTTTGCGCTTGCTTTTTGAACCATTAGTTACTCTGTCCCTTTGCTGACAACAGGGGAGGAGTCCCAGCTGTTTGCTGTTTGGATTGATTACCCCACCCATCAATCCCCTGGGAGGGCCCAATGATAAGGCCCCTGGAGAATATCTGGAGCTTCTCCTGGCTTCCAGAGGAAATCTCATTCTGAATAGGTGAATCTCATAAGTTCTTACAGCAGCCATCTTGGGGGTATCAAAGTCCATGTGGACTTCCCTGTCAGGTACCAGATCCATCTATTGATTCCCTAACTAGCCTGCTTTGGTAGTAAATATATATAAGGGTGAGTTCAATCTAGAATTACCATCACTATAGTAAGCATACACAAGGGTGAGGTTAAGTCTAGTGTAACCAAAAACTATAAAGTTGTCCCATAAACTCTAGACTTATGTGTTTATGGGACAACTCTAGCCAGCTTCAGTAATTTCAGGTATTAATAATACCTTTTGCTATTTATAATATAAAGTCATCTATATAATGATTTAATAATAATTATTTGTTAATTCTTAACCCTTGTTTACATAGAAATATTATTTAAGGAAATATTTCTCAGTATCTTATCTAAAGTTGAGTTACAGTCTACATTGTTAGGTAGATTTTTAAAACATCAATTGTAAGTATAATTTGCATACAAAAATACAACAGCTACTAGTGTACAATTCAACAAGTTTTGCAAAATTTATATTGCCCAATAGCCCTGCCACAATAAAGAGCAAGAAATAGCCTATTAGACTAGAAATCCCTTTGTGCTCATTCCTAAGCAATCATGACTCTGAAAACCACCAATCTCCAGTCAATATTGATAAGATTTGCCTCTTGTAGAGTCTCATAAATTAGATCATATATTATATACTCTTGTGTCTGACTCCTTTCACCCAGCATGTTTTTTATATTCACCCATGATGTTGCATATATTAGCAATTAATTCCATGCATTTTCATCATGGAATAGTATTCCATTGTATCAGTATGCCACAAATCTTTCATTTCTTCAAATGTTGATGGATGTTTGGGTGGATTCTAGTTTTGGATTATTTTAAATAAAGCTGCTATAAACATTCATATACAAGCCTTTGTGTAAACATATGTTATTTCTCTTGAGGAAATAACTGTGTTAATCCAGGTTCCCTTAGAAGCAAACACCAAAATGAGATTAGACATGCTAAACATTTATTGGGGGGAACACATGTGAGGAAAAATAGGGAGGGCACAGACATCTGGAAAGCTGTCATATTGAAATGCAGGTCTGACCTCTATGAAATGTTTCTTAGTCTGCAGTGCAGGCCTACAAGAAATCCTTTGGCCCAAATTACCCAGGAAAGGATTCCTATATCTCCTAGGTACCCCATCTCCCCCAGGAATGGTTCTACCTTATTATCTCTGCCATACTCAGACATTGGGTGGGAGCAACCCATGGGAAACACAGTGTAGACATAAACACAAAGCTGGGATTTGGAAGGGAAGATTTGAGAGGCAATTATCATGGGTGCCACAATACCTACCCAGGAGAGGTATTGCTGAATTATATAGTAAGAACATGTTTATTTTTATAAGAATCTGCAAAACTTTACAAATTGCTAGCATCATTTTACATTCTCACTAGCAATCTATGAAATTTCTAGTTGCTCTCACCTTCACCAATACTTGGTATTGTCAGTATTTTTCAATGCTGCCTCATTCAACTTCTTTCTTTGTTATTGTAACCTAAGGTTAAGAATTTAAAAATGATTATTACTGAATCATTATATATATGCCTAGTTACTTTCTAGTATATTCTAGAATAGCCAAAAATAAATATCTGAAGTTACTGAAACTTGCTGTACTATACCCAGATGTCTTGATCTCTGATAATGATTGTAAAATCATATAACCTTTATCTTGTGATTGTAAAAAACCTTGTGATTTGTCCCCATTTGTATCCTCCCACATCCTGTTTCACAACCTTGAAGTTTTCTGATCTCTAGACAGCCCCCAATGTTTATTAATGAAGGAATCTAAACCAGCCCTCAACTAACCTACCCAATTACTCATTAGCATAAATCTGCCTGTCCTTGGATATTACAGAACTATCAGAATCAGTGTAGTGTAGGAAGACAGGTTTTAGGCTGACAGACTCATTTGAGGCAGGATAGAATAGAGACCTAAGAGGAGAGGCAGAAAATCAATAAATATCCATACAAACACCATCCAGCAGAAAAAATGGGAGCAGCATCCTGCTGGACTCACAAAAGCAGGTTACTAGAAGGCAGTTGATGCCTGCTGATGTGCACAAATAAGTTACTAGAAAGCAGCTTGAAGTTTTCACCCATCAGCTGTGGAAGCAACTCTGGCAGCTTGTGCCCACTGACTGCATAAACAAGTCATGGGAATGCAGCTTGCAATGTCCACCCAGCAGAAAAAAGAAAAACAGGAAATCCTCATACTACTCACCTATTTTCACTAGTCCCTCATGCAGCAAACTCCAGCAGGACTCAGGAGCATTAGCCAGGAGCAGTCACCACCAGACAGCAACTTCTATCCCTCTAAGAGAATCAAGTCACCGAATAGTTTCCCTGCTTTGTCTCAAATATGCCAATCTGTGCAGACTCTGGAGCCTTGTACCCCAAAAAAACAGGGGACCCCAGGGCAGAACTTCACATTACTCTCTTTTGAGAATACCTGCCCCATGTCTGAGGGTGTATTTCTGTTCTCTTGCTTTAACCCCCAATACATCCGCTGCTTGCCCAATTAATCTGTGCTCATCCTTAAATTCTCTCTAGCAACAAAGCCAAGAACATAGACACCACTCTGACAACAGACATTTCTTTGCTATGTACTTAGCAATAAACTCCCTCTCTTTGATACCCTGATATTTCAGAAATTATTTATCACAGTGCATCAGGCAGAAAAACCAATGTTTTCCGGTAACATGTTCATGTATTTCTGATTGTTATAAAAATGCATGTGGAAATAGGATTTTCTCTTATCAGTTAGCATTCTTTATTTTAATTAACAATTATTTCTTGGATATGCACAACAGTGGGTCTTCTTTTAGCCTTTTAGAAATAGGATATGACAGTATTAGAAGAAGAAAACATTTCATTCTAATTTAACAAAATTTAAAAGCAGAGTCTTCACCTTATCCTGTTATTTCTAAGTTTGTCTTTAAATTTTACAATGAATCTCTTTATAAATTAGAATTTTTTAATTGACTAATTAATTACTGGAAAAATATGTAAAGTGTAATTGTATTTGACTTCAAGTTTCCAGGGGGAAAAAATCATTGATTCCTCATTTAATATTTATTTATTTAGTAATTATTAATCAGAAATATAACATTGTCTGGACTCACAGTCAACTGGGCTTGAGTTAATTGAATATTTTAAAATATATATATTTTGAATATATATTGCAAATATAGCCCCAAAGGCAGTACTTGTTTAAACAGTTAACCAAAATTAACATTTGAAGTAATGCACATACTCAATAAGTTTGCCAGGAAAATTTGTTCAGAGGTTAATGATGGTGATTTACAATACAATGACTTGAATTTAATACTACTTTTTGTTAAGATTTTTATACAAATTAATTGACTTCAGTACCCAAGCATAGAAAAATTAGTGACCTAATTATAAGTTAAAACATTTTCATATTGTGAATTCTAATGTGTTCAGGCAACAGAAAAATCTAGAGAGATACATTTCGGTCTCTTGAGTTTTTAAAGTGTGCTTGATTGCTTCAGAAGATGGGTGGATGGATTCTGTATACAATTCAAAGTGGTTTTTATGTTTCTGAAAGTCTCTAATTTCAAATTTCTTTTGACTTGCTATCTAAGCCTGCAAATGCTGAAATGGAATTAAGAAATAAAATCCAACAGACCCTGTGGTCATTGCTGATGAATGACATGTCTCTGCTATATGAAGTAAACAGCAAAGCCCATAACATGGATTCCCCCATGGTCATAAACAATCTATTCACTCTGTCTGGCATGCCTGGCTGTAATAATAAATGATATATAACACATTCCAGTTTCATATCAAAGATGAATTTTATTGAAATCTATCAGTAGTCCAAAAATTAGACTGGCAGCCTAAAAATAATCCCAAATCATAGAGGTTAGCAATGACCTTCATTGGTAAATAGCTGACACCACATTCTACATATCTAAGGGACAGCACTTGAGAGATGAACATTGAACAATGATGTGAAAGGAGATACAAAAAATTATTCCTTATCATCCAGTTAGGTCTGCCAACAAATTCTACCACTCACTTATGGAAACTTTGGTTTCTAGATGTGATTAGG
>JAQZBX010023353.1:0-30896 GCA_029593785.1 Cabassous unicinctus | reverse complement strand
TTTCACTTATTTTTCCCTTTCCCTCCCTTCAGAACCTCTGGTAACCACTATCTTTCTATCAATGTTACAAGTTCTTCCTAAACTACAATAATAATGAGTACTTTGGTCCATGGTTGCATATTCCCCCTTATGTTTGTTCATTCCTCAATCTTAGATCACATGGGGTAGATAGATGGAACTGTCTTGCTTGCAGTTGTAGATACTCTCTGTTTTTTGGGATGGGGTTGCCCATGATTAACATTTTGTTAGTTGTCTTGGGCATGTCCGGTGAACTGGAGAGTAGGTGTTGGATGCAACTCTTCTGAGATTCAGGGCTCAACCAGCATATGAACAGACTGAAGATTTAAGTCTCTCAGACATGTTTTTAATGGGTATAGTGTTAATTGTAGGTTCAAATAGAAGGGGCAGAAGAATCATGTGTAAGGAAATGATAAATGAGTCTAACACTTACATTGGGGAGACAAGTTAACATATATTTCTAGGTAAGGTCCACTGACAGAGACCCGATTCCCAGGAATATGTGCCCTGCTTATAGTGTCCAGATGTTGCTATCGCCCTCAGGAGCATGCCTCAAGGCACTGTTTACTTTGGCAGTCTGTGAGATCCTCCTGAGACATGCATAAGAGTAACCTCTGGAATGACTTACTGACTCACTTTGAAATCTCTCAGCCTTAACTCTTTTGTATTTAATATTTCCTACTGCTGTTCAAAGTTTTCTTCCAAATGTATCGCTAATAGGTGCTTGGTAATAATCCCTCCGTGCCAGGGAGGCCCAGCCCCCAGTGTAATGTCCCATGCCATGGGAAGGCAGTGAGCTTAGACGGTGAGTTTGGCTTATAGAGAGGCCACATTTGATTAACAAGGAGGTTTTCAGGAGGTAACTCTTAGGCAATGTATATTACTAGGCTAAGATTTTGTTAGTTGTCTTGGGCATGTCCGGTGAACTGGACATGCCCAAGACAACTTTTTCCAAGAATAAGGTTCATAAGTACAAGCATTTTCCCAGAATTTTCCAAGAATAAGGTTCCAAGAATAAAGAATTTTCCAAGAATTTTCCAAGAAATAAGGTTCACAAGTACAAGCATTAATATCTGCTATGGTCATTTTTCATTTGGATTTGTTTTCTCTTTGAATTGTCTATTCAGGTTTTTTCTATCCATTTTTCTATTGAGTTGTTTGTCTTTTTATTACTGATTTGTAGGGTTTCTTTATACATTCTGAATATAAGTACTGTTTGGAATACGTGTGTTATGAGTACTTTCTCCTAGATTATGATTTGTATACTCACTCTCCTGCTGATGTATTTATGTCCTAGTACTTTTAGGCTCCTATTGAAGAAATATTTCTCTCCAACATCCTGATATTCAGGCATTTTACATGCTAATTTGTCTCAAATTCCATATAATATTCTTTATTTTATACAGTAATTTCTTTTATTTTGTTTTCTAGATTTTATATAAGTTTACTTTTTTGTTTTTTACATGGATTTTTATGAAAATTGGACCATAAGACAGTGTATGAATGGATGTAAACTATTATAAATACATATTTACCCTAACAATATTTATTTAAAAAGCCATCATTTATACACTGCTCTACAGTGCAACATTTTTCATAAAGTAATTGCCCTTAATGCATGGGTCTATTTCTTGACCCTCTATTTGTTCCCAATATCCTATTTGCTTATAATTAGAACCAATCATAATTAATAAGCTTTGATATCTAATAGAACCATCCTTCAACCTTGTTCTTTTCCTTGCAGGATGAATGAGATATTCTTGGGCCTTTATCTTTCCAAACAAATTTTAAAATCATCTTTGTTTGAATTTAGTATAGAATTACATTAGAACTATAGAACCATTTGGAAATAAATGGCAAGTTTTCATCACCCAGGCTTCCCAATTATGAGCATGTTATACATTTCTGCTTATATGGATTTAATTTCTGTAATACAAGTTTTATCATAGTTATTTTCTGAAACTTTTCCAAGTTACTCTTGTACATTGTTTTTTAAAGTAATCCCTAGGCACTTAAATTTTTTCATGGTATTTAAAAAATGTGGGTTGTTTTTCAGATCAGAATACAATTTATTTTATCTTGACTTTGCTTCTGGTCACTCTACTGAGATCTTGTATTAATTTAATAATTTATTTATAGATTATTTAGGATTTTCAACATATATATCATATAATATGTCTATATATATTCTTATTTTGTTGTTTCCAATTTTAAACCTTTTTATTGTTTGGTTGCCTGTAGAGACTCCAGTATTATATTGAATAAAATTGTTAAAATAGGGCTTTTCTTCCTGATCTTAACGGGAAAATATTTATATTTCATAATTTAAAGTGTTGTTTATTGTAGATTTCTTATAGATGTCTTTTTTTTCAGATTAGCAAAGTTATCTCCTGTTTTTTTAGTTTTTGCTTTTTGATGAGTTGATGATGAATTTATTCAATGTATTATTTTATTTATTTTATACGATGACAATGTGATATAGCTCCTTTAATATTTTAATATGGCAACTTACATTTTTTGAATTTTCTAATATTGAACCAAAGATGTTTTCTGAGAAAACTAATCTGGATGTGATATATTTTCTTTTTTATTTGTTAATTAGTTCAATGTGTCAATATTTTATTTAGGATTTTAAAATCTATGCTCATGGATAAAATTATTCTATAATTTTATCTTTTTGTACCTCCTTGTTAGTTTTGGATATCAAAATTGTGCTGGTCTCTTAAAATGTGTTAGGAAGTCTATCTTACTATTTAATTCAGTGTAAAACTCTTCCGAAAATTAGAGTTCACTGGTCCATAGGAAAATTTTGAATTGCATAGAGAAGTTTTCACTTATGGATTCACTTTCTTTAATAGTGGTAGAAATATTATGATCTTAATTTCTTCTTCAGTCCATATTATTGAGTTTTATGTTTTCCTTGGAGTTTATCCATTATAATTACATTTTCAATGTTAATGATACAATATTGCTTCTCATACTCTCTAAAGTTTGCATAGTATCTGTAGTGATATTGTTGATGAGTAAAATATTAGTTATTTTGGTTTCTCTCTCTTTTTTCCTTGATTGGACTTTTTTCCTTTTGGATATTTTCCAAAAGAATTTGGCGAAAATGTAGATTTGCCCAGTGCTGCAGATGTTTTCTCTGGGTATAGATGCTGAGACAGAGTTTGTGATGAAGAATATATTTAAGGGATATATAGCTGTGGGAGAAAAGAGAAGGATACAGTTCAGGACAGAGGGATAATTCAAACTGTGGTGTACCCACCAATCCCTAGCCTTTCCCATGGAAAGCTTTGCCACGTATGTGATCCTTCAGAGTTGTGCCCCTGGGGCCAGGTCTTTATACTTTTACCTTAATCAGTCATCCGGGCGTGGTGGCTCTCCAAAGCTGAGGTAACCTGTAAAGGAGTTAACAATTGGAAGAACATATCCTTCCTTGAAGCAGAATTTGTATAGTGCAACTGTGCCCACCAGATCTAGGTGCAGAGAATCAACAAATCTCATAAATGCTGGTGAGAGTGAATATTGGTAGAATTACCATAGACAGTTATTTGGTAGTACACATCTAAATAAAAATAGAACTTATGTCCCAGCAATTCTGCTTCTGAGAATTAACTTTATAGACATTTTGACAAACAGATATAAAGGAATGTACTTTTGAATACTTTGAAGTATTACTTTGTAGCAGCAAAAGACTGTATACTTCTAAATGCCCCTTAATATATGTTTGACTAATAAATTAGAGCATGTTGAAACAATCATACCATTAAAAATATTAGGTCATATTTATATATATGTAAATAGGAGAATCTTCAAAATATAGTGCTTCAGAAAAATTGAGTAATAATAACATAGTAGTAATAATTGGTAAATGATATCTAAATACACAAATGTGATTATAATATTATATATATATATTTATATTTGTATATATGAGTATCTGTCAGTCCACATGAAAAGAGAGAAAGAGAGAGACACAGATACTTTGGCAGCCATAAAAATTGGAGGTCATGCCAACCTTTCTGAGTCATTGATTTCAGCATTAAAACCATTTATGATTGGGAGCAGATGTAGCTCAAGTGGTTGAGCACCTGCTTCTCACATATAAGGTCCGGGTTTGATTTCCGGTACCTCCTAAAAACAAAACAAACAGCAAACAAAACAAATGAAAAAAAAACCAAAAAACTTGGGAAGGCAGTGTAGCTCAGTAGTTGAGCACTGGCTTTTCACATACAATGTCCCAGGTTCAAATCTAGCCCCAGTACAGAAAAACAAAAAAAGGAAAGGAAAAAAACATTTATGATTAATTAAATATAAAGGTCTTTGATTAGATAATACATTTACCTATTATGATCAAGAGATAAGGCAAAAAATTTGTACCAAGCAATTTTTCTACCTGAAAAACCTATCCCACTTTTTTTTAATGTTCAAAAATTAATAAAGCATGTACATGCTCATACACACAGACACACACTTATGCTTTCTTTACATAAATGATATCCAATTTCCAATTATGCATGCTATGAAGATCTTTCCCCATTTGAGAACTGCAGTCCTGGCAATCCCCTGTATTGCAGACTGGTGAGACACTGGAAAACCCTGAGAACACTGCTAAGCTGTGCCCAGAGTTCTGTTCTACAGAAACTGTGAAATAATATGTGTTTCTTTAAGCTGCTGTGTTTGTGGTAATTTCTTATGCAATATGGAAACTAATATACCAGGTGACCCAGAAGTCTGATGGCTTTGAGTGAGGCCCAGTATAGAAAAGCGATCTAAGGCTGGTCAAAGTTTCAGATATTTTAGTGGGAGGGAAAGATGCAGTGTCGAGCTCATGGCAATCCCAGTGGGAGAATAACAATGAAGGTCCCTGGGATTCTGGAGCATGGTCATGCTGTCCGCAATAGAGAGTCACATGCCTTTTGATAGACTTCTCATGGTGTGGTATAGGTGGAGAGTCTGGCAAGGTTTAGTCAGATTGTCAGGGGTTCAGAGTAATCATAAGTGGATCAAACTGGGTAATATTTGGGTGCAGTGAAACAAATTGAGTGGTCAAACTCACTAGTTTCACAAAGTTAAACATGATTCCAATATGCATTGGTTATCTTCAAGAAAATATGAATGCCAAGATTTTATTATTTAATTATTTGACATAAACCTGGAGCATGGATGTGTCCATATATGAAAGAAAATACAAATTAATTTCAATTAAGGAAATCAATGTTTTCCAAGGACAACGATGATTATTTTATCTTAAATGAAAAAAAATAAGAATCTGTATTCTGCATATATATGATTGTATAGCTAAACAATCACATACATAAATATATACATAGAAAAGAAAAAATAATATAGCAAATATTAACCTCCATATCCCTATAAAGTTGTATTTTAGCTAATTTTATTTTCATTTGTGCTTTACTATAGTTATAGTTTGTAAGTCAATTTATATATTTTCTACTGTTAAATACTTAAAGAAATAAAGTTGACTTGATGAGGCATTGTCACCAGTGATTTAGAAAAAATTGCATTCTTCCAAAATGACACATAGAAGAACATTTCATCTTATTTCTGGGTTTGTAAACTAAAAAGAAACTGTTCAGTAAAGAGTCTCTGGGGTCTAAATCCCTGAGGTCATGGAGGCATACCTAAACCCTAGATTTTGTTCCTAGAAACTAGCTTTAAACTCTCTCTCTCTTTCTCTCTCTTTCTCTCTCTCCATTTTCTGAGCTGTTCTTGGTAGTAGGAAAGAAAACCCATATTTCTGGAACATTAATTTAAATGTAATGTGGACTCCTTGTTTATGTACGAGCTTTTTTATATTATAAAAAGTGCTTGAATCTTGAGTGGGAACTTTCATTGAGATTTTTGTAACAGTAGCAGGATATTCAGGTAAGTTGGCTTCAGGTAACTTGTGTTATCTCTCACTTGTATGGGAGAGATTGGGGTTCTGTGACAGTTGAACCACGGAACTCATTGGGTAGTCGAAATACTATAATATCTATTATGTCCATTTATCCATTTACCAAAAGTTGGTGTTGTTAAGCTCTACTTCTTCCCTCCTTCCCTGGTCCTGATTTCCACTATGAGAATATCAAACATTGCATACTATAGTACAGGCATTCTGAATATTTTAAAAAATAAAATAATAAAGTCTGAGAATGTCCTCAATACCTGTTGAGAGAATATGAAAATAATATGCATAAAATAATAATGACCACAACGTATCAGGAAATTTTGCTTTTCTGATAATTAATGTCTGTAGGTATACAAAGAATGTGGAACAATGGGGAATAACTAAGGTAAGGCTTTAGAGAAAACCAAGCAGTAATAATTATACTTGAAAGATTAGGTAATAGCGAGCAATTGAAGCCTTCAGAGCCATAGATTTTCATAATAACTTCAGTAATTGAAGGATGAAGAAGTTGATGGTCTCACAGTGCAGAGCAGGAACATTTCAGCGAGTTTATGTGAGTAATGATTGCAGTTTGATGTCTCTTCCACAGGCACCAACGTGAGATGAGAAAAGGAGAACCAGAATGGACCAGTGATTAGAAAACAAAGGGGAGAATCTGAAAAAATGTATGGAAGGGCAGTAGTTAAGTGAGTTAAGGGAAGTGAGTTAAGACAAAGGGGGTCAAAAGGAGATTCAGAAAAGAAAGGTGAACCTCCTATTTGTTCCATTCTACTTGCCTATGTGTCTAGTTTGGTTCTTTCTCTGTCTCCTAGAGATTTTATATTCATATAGTGGTTTTACTGATTAGTCATAGCATTAAAAATTAAAAGACTGAGTCTGCATTTCCTGTAATGTCACACTCTGAACTATGTATTTTAACATAATTTTCTAGTTTAATCCTTGCACACCTATTAGCTATGTATTATCATATCATTATTTTTATCATTTTACATATAATGAAGTTGAGACTTAGAAAATTTGAGTAACTTACCAAATATAACACTGCAAAAGGCAAAATCTGAAATTGAAATTAAATCTATTTGTTTCCAAAATCCATGCTTCTTTCATCATGTTGTTCTTTCATGAGCTACTTGCTCCTCTTCTGACGGTTCTCCCTTCCTGTGCAGGAAATACACTTTTATGAAAGCCAAAAGTGGCATTTAGCTTGGAAAAATGATTATACTTCCTTTCTACCTTGAGCTGGTCAGAAAAACCAAGATGGTGTCTTTGTCTATGGGATTTGCACTAAGAGTCTTTTATTAACCTGAAATTTCCAGCAACATACTTCTTAATGTTTCGATTTTTTAGTAATCATAATTGTCCAAATGGAGACTACTACAGTTATGAATTGCTTGTAAATATATGATCTTTTTGCTTTCTCAAAATAACATATACAAATATAACAAAGATTGAATGACTCATAACAAGATAATCACGCATGTATCTTTAATCAATACCCCTCTACAGTACCTAAAGAGGCTGCATCCAGGTACCATTCTACAACCATTGGTTAGCTTGCTCTGGAGAATATGGGTTGCTAGGGCAAAAAACATTTTCAGTTACCTTCTAATTCAGAGATTGTACAGTCGTATAATAGGATAGTTGTTTAATGCTACAATATGGCTAGTAAAGTTGCCAAATTACAAGATAACAATAGACATTTGGGTTCTTGGTGAGCTGAGAACATTGAGTGATTCTAAGAAGGCAATAAAATGGGATGAAATCATATGAGTAAAAATAAGCCACATGTCATGAAATGAAACTTCGTCCTATTACCATGATGCTACATTATTTTTGAACAGTAAGGCAATTATTGAAGTTTTAGGAAGAAAGAATCACATAAAAACTTAAAAGATATATAAGGTCTTATTTCCTTCAACATCCTACATATTTTTCAAAACTCACAAATTCCTGTGAGGTCTCTAAAATGCTGCCTTCCCAGTGAAAGTTTACCCCCATTGATCCTCCTCTGGACCTCATAACTGTATCAGTTTTATTGCCTCTAAAGTTTTACCAGAGTTTTCTGTAATGCTTTTTAGCACTCAGTTGACATTCATTGTTACATGAAGGCTTAAAGAACATCAACCTTCAGACTGATACAACTGTGAAAACCACATTTTCTACAACACTGTAGAAAACTACTTCCTTTAAGGAAACTCCTTAATTCAAGTTCTGCTTCTTAGGATAACCTTCCTGGCTTCAAAATCCAGCTCACCACTTACTAGCTACCCAACATCAAACAAGTTCCTTAACTTAGAGATATTTCAGTTTCCTTAGGTGAAACCTGGGGTACTTGTGTTATAGTTCATGATGCTTTACAGAGACCTAAATTAAGTAATATATTTTACTGTTTTAGCACAATTTCTGACATATGGTAACTATTATATTTAAGTGTTTGAGCATCATTAATATTTTTATTATTTTTATTGTTATTGTAACAGATTTTCTCCAAGAACAATAATGATATTAACTGAAGGAAATCTGAGTGCTGGAGCCACATTCATCCTCTTGGGCTTCTCAGAGAACACTGACCTCCAAGTGCCCCTGTTCCTGATATTTGACCATCTATACAGTCACTGTGGTGGGGAACTTGGGAATGATCATGATTATCAAGATCAACCCCAAACTCCACACCCCCATGTACTTTTTTCTCAGCCAGTTGTCCTTTGTGGATTTCTGTTTTTCTACTATAGTTACACCCAAACTCTTAGAGAACTTGATTGTGGAAGACAGAACCATCTCCTTCACTGGGTGCATCATGCAGTTCTTCTTGGCTTGTATATTTGCAGTAACAGAAACATTCATGTTGGCAGCGATGGCATATGACTGATTTGTGGCTGTCTGTAATCCTCTGCTCTACACAGTTGTCATGTCCCAGAAGCTCTGTGCATCCTTAGTGGCTGGACCCTACACATGGGGCTAGTCTCTTCCCTGATACTGACCTATTATCTCCTAGGATTATCTTTCTGTGGGTCTAACATCATAAACAATTTTGTCTGTGAGCATTCAGTCATTGTCTCTGTCTCCTGCTCTGAACCCTACATCAGTCAAATGCTTTGTTTTGTCATTGCCATATTTGATGAAGTTAGTAGTCTTGCAATCATCCTCGCTTCTTATGTTTTCATTTTCATCACTGTCATAAGAATGCCTTCTGCTGGTGGGTGCCGAAAAGCTTTCTCCACCTGTGCCTCCCACCTGACAACCATCACCATTTTCCATGGGGCTGTCCTGCTCCTGTATTGTGTACCCAATTCCAAAAACTCAGGGCTCATTGTCAAAGTAGGTTCTGTAATTTATGCAGTGGTGATCCCCATGCTGAACCCTTTGATCTATAGCCTCAGGAGCAAAGATGTAAAGGAGACTATTAGGAAGTTAATAAATCACTCAATAAAAGTTTGTTGATGATTTATTTATTTCCAAAGGAATCTGATTTATTATGTCCAGGATTATTCAATGTTACCAATAAAGATGATGATTCAAGTTATTTTATTCAATTCATCTGGCTATATATTTAAATCTATTGTAATAGACCAGTTACCTGATCATTTAATTTCTATACAGTTCAATATTTAATAAAATAATTTTGAATCATATGTGAAATAAAACAAGTGAAATGGATTGAATAAAGTACTTCCAAAAATATCATCTCCACAAGAACATCAGATGGTGACCTTTTTATAAAATAAGGTCTTTGCAGATGTAATTAAGGTAACGATCCGGATGAGATCACAGTGGATCATTATGACAGACAGAAAAGGACCCACAGAAACACACAAGGAATAAGGCCATGAGGAGATGGAGGCAGAGACTGAAGTTATGCTGCCACAAACCAAGAAATATCAGGAGCAAGAAGGCAGAAGAGGCAAAGAAGTATCCACCCCTAGATTCCTTGGAGACATTGCAGCCCTGCTGGCACCTTTATTTCAGACTGTGGCTGCTAGAACTGTGAAAGAATGCATTTCTGTTGTTTTAAGTCAACAAGTGTGTGATGATTTGTTGTTACTGCCCTAGAAAACTAATAAGCATGTAACTACAGCAAAACCCAAATCTTTTAGCTCACATATTTTTGGCATGGTAAATGATGTTCTTAAACATTTGTCAATCCCATTTAAGCAATGAGAATGTCTGGGCTTTTTTTGGACTACCAGATATATTCTTTTATCTATATGTCTATCCATATGCTAAGACTACATGATTTTGAATACAAATTACTGATTTCAGAAGTCACTGTTCCATTACTATAGTGGTCAGTTGGTGATTGGTTAGGTATTTATTCAAATGCCCAGAACCAGAAAAAGAAAAATGTCCCAGTCTTGGCAGATGAGTTTCAATTGCATGCCTTCAACCCTGTTGATGCAAGCCTTCAACATTCAGCCAGGCTGGTGCTGAGCCTGATGGTCAGCCAACAATGAGAGAGCAGGGCCCTCTTGGGTCTGTCCTGACCATGAACCCAGACTTGGCCATGTGTGTGGCTTCCTGTATTCCTAGAAACATACCTGAACTTCTCAAAGCATCTCATTTCCCTCAACTTTTCTCCCAAGTTTTTTATTAGTCTACCATTTGTCCCAAATATAATCCATTTCCATAGGCAGCAGCAACTAATACATTTGCCTTTAAATGTTCTCTGACAAATGTTCCCAGAGTAACCACCTCAGCACTATGAAAGTCCTGAGATAGGTGACATAAAGGAAAGCCCTTTGAACCAGTCCCCCAGGGAGCCACTAGACTAGTCAAAATAAACAGCTACCATTCTTTGAAAATGAGTTCCATTCTGCTCCTTCTGGTACCAGTGCCTGTACCAGAACACAGGCTTCTAAGCCGCCACCAAGCTCCCGAGTGGGAAATACAAGGGCAAGATAAAATAGCACAAAGCACTATATTCTTTCTGAGATTCAGCAACTTTCTCTTAACAAAGCATTCCTCTCCTTGCTACTAGTTTTTAGTTAGCTTTCAGAGTTCCAAATAAGTTGATTTTGACAGTTTTTTTTTTTTTACTCCTGCTTTTGAAGTTCTTTACTTTGCCATTTTTGCTGGCATCACTCTTTGAGGAGGAACAATGGAAAAACAAGAAAAAAATTAAAAAATTCAAGAAAGAGTGACAAATATTTTAGGTAGGCAGAGAACATACAAAAGATTATAGGAGTCTCTGAGAAAGAAAAATAAAATAAGACATTAAGAAAATGATTCAGTAACTGGTGTAACCAGAAAATACTTGTTGCTTCAGGTCTCCTGACAGTACTATTGATTGAGAGAACCCTATCTGAAACTCAAGGGCAAGGGAGCTTAAGTGATGCAGCTTATTGATATCAGCCTTCTGGAGCACATAGTGAGGGGAATAAGAGCAGAAAGTGGACATAGAGAGGCATGTAAAACAATAAGCAATAATATGCATAATATGTACTCAACCATCTGTTGAACTTATGGAAGAATTAGAAAAATCTATTGTTTTATTCTTCTCATTGTTTAGTAACCTGCTAAATATAAAATTAAAAAGTTCTTGAACAAATACTGCTTCTCTCCATCTAAGGAAATCATTGTGATTATTCTGAACTTTCCTATTAAAAAAAAAAATCAGTTAGCAGTGGTTCTCACACTTTACTAACCATAAGTATCAGCCAAATTTCTTCTTCTAGACATTATTGGTCCCCATTGCTAGACATTCTGATATAGGAAATCTTATTTGGACTTGGGAATTGTCATAACCCAGAATTCCAGTAAGTTCTGGTATAGGTGATGCAGAGACTAGCCATTGAGAAAACCTGCTTTAGCTTAGTTTTATTAATTCCAGAGGGCATTTTAATGATATACAAACAGAGCCTCGTAGTCAATTTCAAGCAAATTTTCTGTGTAATTTCAAGGATCTCCTATTAATTAAAGTGTGATATAGCTGTCATTTGGCTTAATTACTTGTTTGTAGGCTTGTGAGGAATAAGCTGCTAGTGATTCTCCTGAGTTTGAGTCCCAAGTCCATAGAGTTAGGTATAAGATCCATGAAGTCCCAGTTGTACTCAGCTTACAGAGGAACTTCTCTCCAATTCTGGACTCAATCATGTTAAATAAGAAGTTGATACTCTGGAAATAATTGACTTTATTCTCCATTAACAACTGTTTCATAAAGAATAGAATAAACTTGCCAACTGGAAATGGATATTTACCCCTATCCTATTTATATACAGCTTAAATGGTTGTATATAAATTTTCATAAAAATTGACACAGTGTGCTATTATTCATATACAAAGATAACTTTCTGGCTAATATTGCTAGAAGTCTTATCTGATAACTCTTGGGATTCCTAAGATATATATTTATATATAAGATGCTTGGGCTGTAATAGAAGCTAAGCCTTAAGCCATAAACCCTAATAAAATAGATATGTCCACTGAGAGTTCAAAAAGAGCCATTGCCTTCCTGAGTTAGCATCAATCCCACAGCAACTGAGCTATTTAATGAGGGAAGTAGCATTTATATAATAAAATGTGCTAATGAGATTACTATGCTTTCTTCATATGTTCTAAAATCTTATTTTATTCTTAGAATAAAAAACATATTCTTTTAAATATTTTAATTGATTCAAGAATATAGCAAACACAAGAGCAGTATATTTTTCTTTTAGAGTAAATGATCCACATTTTTTCACAGAATCCTTCACAAGTTTATGTACTACTGTGCAAATATTTGCTCAATATAATTTATGAGCATATGCTAATGATATGTGGAAAAAAGGGGAAGATAACATGTGTACAAATATTACTCATACATTACAATTATCTATTTTTTAAAATGAAAACTAAGTGAATGAAAGTTCAAAGATGTTTTAGAGAATCAGCTTGGTTTGATATATACATATAAGTTATTTTGATGAGGCATGATCTTCACAGAGAAAAAGAGCTCCAACATCTTTTTGTTCTTTTTTTTCCTCTATAAACAGTCATAACTTATTTGCCACTCACCCCATAAATCTTCTCTTTGGCAAGAACATTTCCGGCCCATTTTCTTCCATTAAAGCAATTGTAGTAATGGCTAAAAGAAATCTGAGTCTGGAGACCACCTTTGTTCCTTTAGGTCTCACAGATTACCCAGAGATTCATATTCCTCTCTTTCTGCTATTTCTGTCCATGTATATTTTCAATGTGGTAGGAAATCTTAGGATGATAGTCATTATCATGATTAACCCCAAATTTCACACCCCCATGTACTTTTGCCTTAGTCATCTTTCTTTTGTTGATTTTTGTTACTCGTCCATCGTCACTCCCAAGCTGCTTGAGAACTTGGTCATGGCAGATAAAAGCATCTTCTAGTTCAGCTGCATGCTGCAGTACTTCCTGTCCTGCACTGCTGTGGTAACTGAGCCTTTCCTACTGGCTGTGATGGCCTATGGCTGCTTTGTGGCCATCTGTAACCCTCTGATTTGTATGGTTGCCATGTCACAGAGACTTTGTTCCCTGCTGGTGGCTGGATCATATCTCTGGAGTATGTTAATCTAAACTATTATGGACATAACATAATCAACCACTTTTTTTGTGAATATACTGCTCTTATTGCTGTCTCGAACTCTGATATACACATTCCCCACCCGCTGCTTTTTGGCTTTGCCACCTTCAGTGATGTGAGCACTCTACTGATCATCCTCACTTCATACGTTTTTATTTTTGTGACTGTACTGAAAATACTTTCTGCCAGTGGATGTCTCAAAGCTTTCTCTACCTGTGCATCCCTCTTGATTGCCGTCACCATCTTTCATGGGACCATGCTTTCCATCTACTCTGTGCCCAACTCCAAAACTCTCAGCAAACAGTCAAAGTGACCTCTGTATTTTACACAGTAGTCAATCCCAGGTTGAACCCTGTGATCTACAGCCTGCGGCACAAAGATGTGAAGAATGCCTTCTGAAAATTAATAGATACAAAAGTCCTATTTCACTGAACCAACCTCAAAAGTTGTTTTTCTTCCCAGTGAGCAACTGGACAAGAGCATAAACTGCTTCTAAAACATACAGCATGATATTTTTATAGATAACTGTGATTTTAATAGATTGTGAACTGATAAGTTCCAATCCTTTGACAATGCAAAAGAAGTTTAATTTTGGGATACATTCCATAGGATTTTGATCCATAAAGTATCTATTTATTCAAATTTTCTAAAAAAGAAACAACGATACTACAAATAACAGCTGGTAAATGTAAATATTGTTATAAATAATAACTTACTTTTCTTCAATGTTTTCTGCATGACAGGCACTGAGGTAAATTTTGACAAACTTTATCACATTTAAGACCCAAAGTGATACATGAGGTCAAGTAACATTAATATTCTGTTTTACATAAGAGGAAACAAAATCTCCAAGAGGTTAAATGCATTGCCCAGTGTTTTACATCTAGTGAGTTACAAAACAAAGTCTCGGAGAAGGATATATTCTAGAAGTCCATTTCTTAATGCAATTTAACCTCAAGTCTGGTGTATAAACACAAACGCTTTTAATTCTACATGATATACTCAGTGACTGCATGAGAATGAAGAGCATCTGAAAGAACAAGGATGACTATTAATGCTGAAAGAAGGAGCTGAGGTCCACTTTCCAGACGGAGAAGTGCTTTCCCCAAGACTAGAAGACAGAATAAAATTTAGTTCAGTTTATTGAGGAGTCTTGAAGTCAAGGACAACAACAAATGCAAATTATCACACAGTGAAATATCACTGTGATCTCATGAACTTCTGTGGGGGTGAATTTGGTGGAAATATGGAAGTACAGTTTGGGCTGCAGTAATGGGCAGAGCTTTTCTCTCCTGCCTATTGTTCATGAAGCTGTGGTGTGCACTTTTATTCTTCACTGATATTATTAATATTATTATCATTAGGAATTTCTATGTGTCAGTCACTACACTAAATGGTTTGTAAACATTTTTCCCATTATGTAATCCTCACAAAGTCTGTATTTACAAATAAGAATCCTGAAGTTTAAAAGATTGTCCCCAGTTTCATAGTTACACCATCTGAATTTAAATTCAATGCGCTCCTAATAACAACAATTTTTGGACCTGACTGAATCATGGAACTTAGATTTCCTTACCTCAGGATGGGGATTGTAAAGATTCATGGGCATTCTGTGAATATGGAATGAGATAATCTATATAAAAATTCCCATGATAATACCTAACAGGTATAATTTACTTTCGGGAGCAGGTAACAATTTGCCAAAACATAATAGGTACCTAGTGAATATTTGTAGTATTAAATTGATGATGTGAATGTCTCCCGGAAAAGCCTCTTTCAACAATGATTGGAGAAGTATATGCATTAATTAATATCCACTCAGAATTTTAGCTGTAGTGTGACTGAATCCATGGCAGAAATGGAAGGACTCAACGCTATTTTTCAGGATTTCTGAGCAACATGTGTGGACTCTTGTCCAGTATATCTGAGCATTAGTCCATAAACTGGTACAGGTCCATGAAAATGTAGCTATCTCTAGTGGAATTTTAAAAATGATGATAACAGAATAATGATAACTGTTTTTCATAATATTAAATATTAAGAAATGCACATATATTGACTTTTTGTTTTCATTTTATGGTATTGAAGTATTTGCTCTTTCATAAAATAATTATGTCAGTAGAAGGGAGTTTTGTTTACTTTTGCATATGAATGTGTTTAATCAATTTATTTACTTTAATTCTATTTTGGCATTCTTACTTGGCTAAATAATTAGTTGGCAGCATTTTTTTGTTAGCTAAAATTATTTCGAAAATGAAATGCTTTAAATTCCAAAAGCTGGGCATCAGGCTTCTAATTATCGTGTATCACGGAGTGCAGAACACTTTATGTAACACAATGCCTTGTCCTCTTGTTCTCAAGGTCTTAAAAATACACTTAATTCTATTTCATCTGAGGATTCATTTAAATGGACCCGTTTAAACTGTTACCCACAGAGTCAATAAATTTTATGACTGAGTGTACTCTTTTCTCTCTTAACTGAGCACTTGGAATAGTTACTTAGAGGAAGATTTTTTACTCATCGTAGAAAAGGCCTTTCTGATTTGTTAATGCATATGACAATGAGTGACTTGCATTTCAAGATACTTGTTTCACTTGTCCCTGGTGATTTTCAAACATGTGGAAGAAACATTGGATAATTTTTGGGAGACACAGGTGAATATGTTGTATGGTAAAAGGAGAAATAATTCTTTGATACCTTCATTCTTTACCATCCTGAGGCTCAGTGAATTCTAAGAATGGGTATTCTGTCACTTTAGACAGTCGAATACCTATGTTGAGAAGTAATAGGACAAAGACAATTGTACTTATTGTGTAGATGATGACAAAAAGGTTAATGGAAATTGTAATTTCCACAAGGTCATATAATTAGGAATTATGGATTTAAGGCAGGAATTTAACACTTTGAGCCCAAATCAAGTGCCTTTTCACTATATTCTCTTTGAAGCTGTCAATATTAGAGGTCTTAGAAATCAATTTTGTCTTTCAGAAAGGACAACTGATGGGTTCATTTCAATATACCTAGATTAAGCCCAGAAAGAATTTATTCAAAAGCCTGCATTCCCAGTTGTTACTGGGTCTGAAAATGTCCCCAAATTTTCCTTTCTGTAATTCACAACATTAGGACCAGAATAAATGTATCAAAATATTAGGTGGGGATATTGAGGAATAATAATTCAAAATGTGTGTACTAAATTTCATATGAAAGAATAAACAAGCACAAAATCCAGGCGATCCCTGCAAGTTAAAGCAAATTAGATCAAGAGGTCTAATCTTTACAAAAATTTAAATAAATTATAAAGTTTTTAATGTTAAAACTGTCATATTGGGACAAACAGGTAACCATATGGGGAAAAAAAGATAAAATTGGATCTGTTCTGTATTCCACATACCAAATAAGTGTTCTAGAAAATGAAGTTTAAAATTTAAGTGAAGAAAATATAGCAAAACTCCATGGCTAAAACAACAGAAAAGAAGTTAAATTGACAAGCGAATAATTCAGAAAAAATCACCATGCATTATATAGGGAAAAAGTGAAGAACCAACTATCCTATAGAAAAGTAGACATTTGATTAATTAGTTCTCTTAAAAGGAATACATATAGGCTTATGTACACCAAAAGGTTCTTAACCTCATTTATACTTCGAAAAGCAAATTAAAACTGCCCTGAGATATCTTTTCTCCTTATATCCAACTGGCAGAAATACAAAAGTTAAAGATGTATCCTGTAAGGGAAGCTGTGAGGAAAAAGACATTATTGTACATTGGGGAAAGGATTGTATCAAGCTACAATCCCTACAGAAGGTGACTTTAAACACTAAGCAAAATTACACATGCATGACAAGCATTACTTATAATAACAACAGAAGAGATAAAATTCATATGAAAATTGTTGAATAATCTATGTGTCACAATAAAGTACCATATAACTGTAAGAAAAGAAAGAGGCTGATTTCTAATTATTGCTATGGAGTGATCTCCACCATATATTAAGGGAAAAAAGACGAGATGCAGAAAAGGGTTTGTAGTATGTCAAATTGTATGAAAGAAGAGGAAAAGGTAAATCAAGACCTAAACAGAATGGGAAACTAAGAAGAAGACTTCTGGGAAATACTGAATAATAGATTTGTATTTAATGTAAATGAAAACAATCTCTAACATTTGAAAACGAATTAAAATAAATCAACCTGTCTATAATGTTGTAAACATGCCCATGTATTGTAAAATATTTTCTTTAAGGGCCTTTACAGCATTATGCTGGTATTTCACTCTTACATAATGATTATTTGATTATAAAGTAAATCATATATACATGACATTGAAACTAAATTGTCAGCCTAAGAGATGAGTTACTGCTGTAATGTCAGGGAAGGTAAGTGTGGTGGCTTGGAGTTATGTACCCCAGAAAAACATATTCTGAATCTTAATGCATTCCTGTGGGTATGAACCCAATCCAAATAGGGTCTTTTGATAGGATTACTTCAGTAAAGGTGTGTTGTTTAACTGAATCAGGATGGCTCTTATTCCAATTACTGGAGGCCTTACAAAGAAGGCCAAAGAGAGAGAAGACGCAGAAGAAGCAAGAAGTTGGAAGTCAATGGAACTCAATGTATTTGCAGAACTTGCTCCTCACTGCGTTCTTGCCTGACCTCCCTACTCAAAATAACAATTGTAGTTAAATCTCTTTAGCACTCCTCATTCCTGGAAAATAATTATATATTTGTTTAATTCATTTTTTTCTTTTCTTATTAAATGTAAATTTGATGAAGGAAGGAACTTTGTTTCTCTTTTCCCCCAAAAGAGATAATATAATTTTCTGAATTCTATAATACTTTTCTAGTAATAGAAAACAGGTCAATAAGCCAAGCCCTAGATCTTAAGTGTTGCCCTTATGAACCTTATTCCTGTAAAAATGAAAATAAGCCTAAGTAAAATTAATACCTAAGAATTGCCTCCTGAAAACCTTCTTGTAACTCAAATGTGCCTCTCTAAGCCAAACTCTGCAAATAAACTCACTATCCTTCCCTACAACATGGGACATGACTTCTGGGAATGAGCTCTTCTGGCAACTATGTATTATTATCATACATTAATCACTGATGAGTTTGGAGAAAGACCTTGGCCAAAAGGGAGAAATATGAAATAAAATAGAGTTTCTATAACTAAAAGATTTCAAAATGAGTTGGAACGTCATGCCAGAGGTTATGCTTATGGATATTTCAGGCAGACTGAAATATTGTTCACCAACTGACACAGTGAACAAAGCCTCAAGCAAAAGTACTCCTGATAGACCTAGGGACTTCCAGACACCATAGAAAAGCCACACAGCCTCATGAAATCATCACCCCATCAGTGGGAATATAGATAAATCTATTTCCCCAATAGAATAGTTATATTCTTTTAAAAATTCCTTAACCATGATTCTTCTACTCTTATTTGAACCTATAATTTTCTACTTACCTGTTAAGTATATTTGTCAGAGACTTAAAGTCTTTGGATTGTCCTATGCTGGCTGATCCCTGAAACCTAGCAGATATTCAGTCAACACCTACTCTTTAGTTCTTCAGGTCTGCCATGGACAACTAACAAAATGATGAGGATGGACCAGCTTCACCAGAAAAATAAGGAGTATCTTCAACTGCAAGCAAAAGAACTCCATTTCTTTGCCCTTTAATATCTACAACCCTTCTCAGCATAAAGCAGACATCATCCCAAACCCCTCAAGATTGAGTAATGAATAAAAATGTGGGGTATAATCACTGACCAAAACAGATTTATTGTTATTGTAGTTATTATCTTTTGTTTATTAAGTAATTTGTAACATTGATATAAGTAAATACTTTAATTAAAAAACGTAAATGGGAATGGAAACTGCTGAATATGGTGGTGTGATAGCAATGTCATTCAACTCTTTCAACTCCAAGTTATGCGACAATTTCTCACATTGGTTTTACACAAAAATTATTTTTAAGAATGCATTAAACTCAATTGGTTTGTGTTTCAATTTTGCTGACAGTGCAAAATTTGGAAATGACCTATCTTTTATAAAGATTTGCTACTTATTGTGGTGCAAATGTGGCCCAGATTTTCCACTCCTTTCTGTATCCCTGACCTTTGCCAATGTGACTTTGCAGCTCTTCACATCAAGTAGTGGATTATTTTCCTCACTCCTTGAACATAAGCTGCTCTTGAAATAGTCTTTGATTAAGGCAAGGTGACATTGTGCCAGCGACAAATATTTGAGAGGTCTTGTGGCTTTTCAAACTCTCCTGTAATCCTGTAAACCTGCCATGTTAAAAAACATGGAATAAACTAAGAGAAATAGACCCAT
This sequence comes from Cabassous unicinctus, assembly GCA_029593785.1. Classification (NCBI taxonomy): domain Eukaryota; kingdom Metazoa; phylum Chordata; class Mammalia; order Cingulata; family Chlamyphoridae; genus Cabassous; species Cabassous unicinctus. The sequence continues at coordinate 11,099 of JAQZBX010023353.1, read as the reverse complement.
AGTCCAGTTGCCCTTTCCCCACATCATACCAGCTGACAACTAGCCAATCACAACACTTAAGAGTTAAGTTACCTTAAATGTCAGCTGATATTATGACTATGAGCAAGTCAAGCCAAGACCACCAAGCCTGGACCACATTAGCACAACAACACAGCTGACTCCTGAAATAGTAAGTGGTTGTTGTTTTTAGTGAACTTGTTTTAGAGTGAATGCATTTTAGAGTGGTTTGTTATGTAGTTATCAGAGTCATTCACTTTCTCAAGTTTTGGAAAGTATACCAAAAAAACTTTGCCAAGATTTATCATATGACAATAAAGAACATGTGTTATTTTTCAACATAAAGGCAACTTGTTTAAAAAATGAAAAAAAAAAACCCACAAAATTGGAAATATCAAAATACTGTTGATTTCATTGAACCTTGCAAATATAACACATTATTAGCATTGTATTTTCTTATGTGATTTTAGTACATTTTCATCAAAAGCATGGGGTTTCACATTTAGATTTTTCAATTTATGAGTAATGAACATAAAATCAATTCCACTCGGGTTTCCTTTTAATTTGAATCAATATTTAAAAACACATCAATGCCCCTTAAACCTAAAATAAATAGATAGGCAAGGCAACTTGGTGTGAGTGTAATCCATCAAGACAATGATTTTTAGAGATTTTCTTATTGCTTTGCTCTAATGGGATTCTCTCTTTCAGTAGGTATACTCCCTGAGGTACAGTTTGGGGGGGTGCACTAAGATAAAAATGAAAAAGTTTTAAATATTATCATCACTCTATTTTATATCTGATTTCAAAACATAACTATGTAGGCTTCTTTCTGTCTAATGCCATTCTTTTCCATGGCATTTCCTTCATGTTAAAACAAATGCTAAAAAATCATTTGGCTTAAACAACAGGGATTTATTGGCTCATGGTTTTGAGGCTAAGTGAAGTCCAAAATCAAGGCATCAGCATGGCAATGATGTCTACCCGAAGATTGTGGCATTCTGGGTCTGGCGAATGGCAATCCTTGGTACTTGACTTTTCTATTTCCTTTTTCTTCTGTGTCCAATTTCCTTTGCTTTTAAGGACTTCAGCCATATTGCATTATGGTCCACCCTCATTCAGTTTGTTATTACCTTAATTAAAACAACATTTATGGTCATGTTTACAAACGGATTCATTCCCACAGGTACAGGAGTTGGGACATGAAAATGCCTTTTTGGGGAGATATGATTTAATCCCCAATAGAAGGAAATATGAAAAATCTTTCAAGAAATGAGAAGTCATGCCATGATTTGGGGTGCTGTGATTTAAAAATAAACTTCAGGATAACAACATTTCAAGTTACCATTTTGTTTTGAGTTTCTGCGATTATTTTTGTTTTAATTGTTTATCTTATGGGGCAACTCATCATGGTAGTATGTGAATGGATAAGAACATCTTGATTTTGTAACGTGAGAGAACAAGAATTGTAAAATGTGCTAGGTGGGATCGGAGAACCAAAAACACTCCCAACCTAAGGGCATTCTCAGATTAATTTTATGAAAACACATATAGATTTATTAAGAATTTGGACATAAATTCATCTATAGGTAATTATGTCTGTGCAATTATGAAATGTTTGAAATATCCAGGAAAAACAAAACTCTGGTGTGAACACTATTGGATTAGACAGAATTTATGTAGTCAGCAAAGGATTAAATTTGGGAGAGATCATTGAGGCATTCCCATTTAATGGCCTCCAGTATTGAAGATGCCCACTAGGAAGTGTCCCATCCCAGAACCATTCTGTCCCTCTGTTCTTCATGTAGCTATATGGGTGGTGCAAACCAGAAAGCATCATGTGGCCTTTTCCTACCAGTGATTTCTAGTGTGATTCTGGGCAAGTCACATCTGCCTACGCCTTTTTCACTTATTCTTAAAAATATGAAGTGAATTAATTCTTGAATTTAGAACAGAACACAGCACATAGAAAATGACCAGTAATATGAACACATATTATTCTAATTATTATTATTATTCCACATAAAGAAAGCTTATTACTCACAAACTTTTTCTCATATTTGTTAGAACTCTTGTGTGACTTCAGACATTATGTCTTGGAGGAAATTAGGAACTTTTGAATAAGGATGGGCAACATTGTGAGACACGTTTATATATTTCATAACAGCAATGTGAACACTGGCTCATAGAGGCAATGCTCGCATGCAACATAAAATGCTCGGCAGTTCATCATGAATTATGGAAGAAATTGTATTTTATTACAATACTACAACAATTGGAATAGTTCCCTCCCTTTGTTTATGTTGCATAGTCATCAATAATTGTTTCTTTCCCAAGATAGGTTAGTTTTCATGATATATTTTTGCAATGTCACAGAAATAAATGATGATTTCATAAAGCTTAAGGAACATGGGCATGAGGGACATAAAAAAATATATAAAACCTGTAACATTTTCCATCACTGCATCTTCAGAAACAGAGGAAACAATGTTTGTCCTACAAGTTGGTTGTTTGGACTAAATTCTGGTTATTTGAGAATGGATAGGAGTGATATGTGGAGAGAGTTGGACAGTTATTTTCATTTTTTCCCTCATTGGGTTAATTAAATATAGTCACATGTAAGAGAAAAGTAAATTATAAAGAGTTGAATTAGAGTTTTTTCTTACAAATCTCTGTTTCAGTTGTCTTTTAATTAAAGAATGTTTTAAGAAAAAATCATGTTTTTGAGAATTCCTTCATGGAAATATTTTTCTCTTTGTGTATTATACAATATGCTAGAGAGGTAATGAAAACAATTTAATCTTCAGAACAAATATCCTGTAATTGTTATTAGTATGAGAAGAAAAACAGTATAAACAAAATAGAAAGCATGCATTATTTCTCTTTTTTCAATCATTTACCCTAACTCCACCCATGGAAACTAGATAAGAAACTTGGAGATTCACCTAACAGTCATCTAGATGCTGAAGGTGAAAGTGGCAGTAATTGATACCCAGGAGTGTTAATGGATAGACCCAGGCATGTGAAGAAACTCTGAAGAAGAAAAGAGAATCATTTTTGTCTTGTGAAACACATTTTGAAATGCTTTTTAATGACAGGGCTTCTCAAACGTATTACCATATTGAAATTTTGTGCCAGATAATTCTTTGTTGTAGGGGTGCTCCCATGTGCATAGAGTGTAGGATGTTTAGCAGTATCCTTGGCCTCTATCCACTAAATGCCAGTAACACTTCACCCAACTGTCATAACCAAAAATGTCTCCAGATGTTGCCAATGAACTATTGAGGAGTACAGTCATTTCTTAGTGTGAACCACTGCACTGCTTCACGGGTTTGCAACATTCTGGTTTTTAACCTTTAGTCTTGTAAACAGGAAAATATTTTCAATATTATGTACTACTTTGGACTCAAGGAAAGTAAATGACTCAATTTTCTAAGTCAGTGAATAGAGAAAACCATGTCATCAGAATCACTCCTTGTTTTCTAGCAGGAGTTTCTATATGCTTATATTCGTGACCTATTCTAAATCAGTTAAAGAATGGAGGAAATACTTTGTTGTGTTGGTTTCTAGTCCCGATTCTCTTCTGCCCATAATAATCCAGCTGATTCATCTATAGTCATGGATGTTTGATCAGGGTCAGGAGCAGAGAGAGTCCTTATTCTCTAGTTGCATTTGATATTTTCTAGGACTTAAAGGTATCTTCTTCCAATTAAAAAAAAATGCTACTGTCTTTCCCAACTATATTTCATAAACACTTATATTTTGTGAAAATTCAGACAAGTTTGCATAGTCATCTTTAAAAGAATAGAGAAAAAAATGTTTCTATTTCAAAGATATTACGAGGATTCAATGTGCCATGCAACTAATATAGTCATGCATAAAATTCGGCCTGCATAATAAGGCTCACTATTTTTTAACTTAAAATATTATCAAGTCATTTTTCAAATCATCAAAATTCATCAAAATTATCATTTAATAGCTGCATAGTTTTTCATCGTATATGTGTAAAATTGTTTTGACTAGTTCCCTCTTATTTAACACTTAACTTACTTCTAAGACTTAATATCATAAATAGTGCTGCAATACATCAGTAGGAATTTTTGTTAATAATTGCTATTCAGATATTTGATCAATTCTTGCAATAGATTGTAAGCAGTTAGATTAATTTATCAAAAATATCTTTTAAGGGCTTTGCGGTCATAGTTACAAGAAATTACATAATTACAGGTAGATATATAAGAATTATCCAATTCGCTAAACTCAGGCCAACAATGAAATAAAGAAAGAACAGAGTAACTGTGCTAATGTTTTTGAGAAAATGTTATTCTATAGTATCATAACTATTTTCTGCATCCACAGATATCAAAATGAGATGAAAACTTGGGGGATAGCAATCTTAAATAACTATTCCATCTGTTTCATGGGGAAAAATGGATTTGAAGCCATGGAACAATAAAGCTAAATTAAACAATAATTTAATTTATTTCTAATGATTCAGTGTCCCTAAAGTGTGGAAGATGAATGAAAAGAATCATATAGTATCCTGTAGATGTCAGTAATTTTAATGTTTCTATGTAATCTGTACAACAAACGGTGAGTCTTATGCATTAGTATTCTACTGTTTCTGAACTCCTCCTAAACTTGACAATAGAAATGTCCTGTATCTTTTTGCCAAAATTAAGTTACAAAATTCTTCTCATGTTTATTTTTAGGAGAGAGTAAAAACTCAATTTTTGATTTATAATGAAACTGACTTTTAGTTTAGTTTTTTTTCCAACCTCAAATGAAGTGGTGACATGGACAAGGGAAACTGCAGATCTGAGTCAGAGTTCATTCTGGTGGAATGTCAGACCTCCCTGAGCTGAGCATCTTCATCTTCCTGGTCTTCCTTCTCATCTATGGAGTCACAGTGATGGGCAACCTGGGCATGATCACAGTGATCCAGGCCAGCTTTCAACTGCACGCCCCTATGTACTTTTTCCTGAGCCACTTGTCCTTTGTGGATTTCTGCTACTTCACCACCATTGTGCCAAAGATATTGTCCATTATCTCAGACAAGGTAAAGGCCATTTCCTTCCTAGGATGCACTGTACAATTCTACTTGTTTTGCACATGTATGATCACTGAGGTCATCCTGCTGGCAGTGACGGCCTATGACCGCTTTGTGGCCATCTGTCACCCACTGATGTACATGGTGATCATGTCCGAGAAGCTCTATTTGGGCCTGGTGTCTGCCTGTTATTTCTGTGAAACAGTGTCTTCTCTGATTCACGTGTGTTTAGCTCTTGAGATTCCATCCTATAGATCAAATGTGATTAGCCACTTTTTCTGTGATTTACACCCTCTCTTATCACTTGCCTGCTCTGATGTGTCTTTGAATGAACTACTGTTATTTATTGTGGCCGCTTGCTATGAGATCATCACTATCATGGTCATCCTCACTTTCTATTGTTTATTCTCATCACCATCCTGAAGATGAGCTCTGCAAAGGGAAAATGCAAAGCCTTTTCCATCTGCACCTCCCACCTCACAGCCATCATTGTCTTCCATGGAACAATCCTTTTCCTTTATTGCAGGCCCATTTCTAACTACAGTCTGGAAACTGATAAAGTGGCCACAGTGTTTTATACTGTGGTGATTCCGATGCTGAACCCCCTTATCTATAGCCTGAGGAACAAGGATGTGAAAGTAAGTAGATCTCACTAAATTGCTGGGTTCCAAAATATCTTCTTAGAGGCTTTTTTAAAAAACAGGACTTGTATTTCCAAATAGGACTCTGGTGGAGGGAAGAGTAGGTGGGTTACAGTGCAACACATTAGAGAATAGTAAGGAGCAAGGTAGTTATGAATGATTCTTTTTTGATTCACGTATATTTGTGCCTTTTCAATTTCTAAGAGTAGGATTGAGCATATTTCAATAAATACCTTCATATATTGTTTTTCTTAAATCGATTTTGTTTAAACTGTATTTGGACAATGGCACTACAAAGACTCAGGCATTTAAGTTGCTGTAAAATTTTCATAAATCTAATGAATAGTTCATGAGAATTACACTTTTTTTCCATAACCATTAGGTAAACTATGATTCTTTTCAAAATTGCAATCCTGTTTGTTTCAAGGTATTTATTAGTAATTTTTATTTTAATCATTATCAGTAGGAGCATTTATTACTCTCCTTTTTCTTTTACTTCTTGTATTCATATATACCCTATGATCTAACAATTCTGGATAAAATTCTTCCTGTAGCTTATGAGTGGATGCCCTGGACTCTGCACATGTTCTTTCTCTACATGCCCAGATCAAATCTCTCCACTCTGTCACAATTACTATGCACCAATTGATACTGTAATTGTGTTTCCATTTTGTTTCATGTCAGTCTCTATATTATATACTTTAAAAAGAATATCTCACCTTCTACCAATAGTGATGTGAGAAAAGCAATAAGCTTGGGAACATGAAATAATGGGTTGATGTTTTGACCATGATATTTTCATTTGGTAAGTAATTTAATCTATCCAATTCTCAAATTCCTCAAGTTTAAACATTGGCTATTACAGGCATCCTCACAGCATTATATTGAAATTGAATTAAGCAACATATTTGACATTTGACAGATCATTGGGACATAACATGTTCTTAGCTAATGTCTGTTTAAATGAAATCTTTGAGGCTTGGAGTTTTTTTATCTTTCTCTCTTTGACTGTTATTCGCATATTTATAGTTTCTTTATATTTTTTATTAAATTGATGAATGAGTAAATACTGGTGAATAAATGTTGTATATATTGGACTTAATATATGAACTTACAGCATTATGTTGAATTTCAAGAATTGCAAATTGCCTAAAATTGCTCCACATTATCATGAGTAGTATATAATTTAAGTTTCACTCACTAAAACGAATCCTTAGAACAATTTAATACATGGAATTTTAGGTGGCAGAAGGCTGAAGGAACACAAACGGGATACTGTGTATTCTTGTACTGATTATTAAATGCAGAGTTCAGCTATTATGTTTGATATTGGGAAGCAATAGAGAAGAGGTATCATTACCAGGTTCTCAGAGCTTGGAGGACGTGCTCCACTCAGCTGCTGTTAAATCCTTGAGGAAGGGTCTTGGATCTCAGCGAGTCTGAGCCTCTGGGGGTGGCTTAGGCCTCAGCAGTGCCCAGATCTCTAGTGGGAAGTCCCAACAGTCTTTCAACACCAAAGTCTGCTGCTCTCACCTCTGAAGAGAGTGGTGAAATGATAAGAAGCTGTTAGACACGGCCAAGTCTCTATTTCTGCTGAATTCACATAAACAGTGTTTCAAAAACAAGAAGAAATCCCCTTCTCCTCCCCTGTCCACATGTTTTTAATCCTCCATTTTTTTCCATCCCCCTCAGCCGCCAATCCCTCCACTTACCAGAAACTAAAAGGAAGACAGCTGACAACAATGTCTGCGGTGTGCATTGTATAAACTCCCAGAGGCATCAGCACAGCCTAAAGAATGAAAGGAACACATGGAGATGAGACAAAGGCAGCAAACAGAGCTTCTGAGGGACTTGCCATCTACAATGCAAGGAAGAGATTTCTTTAACCTCTTATTATCCCCCTTAACACTAATAAATCTTTCTAAAACTGTACACTTAAGTAAGCCTCAAAACTCATCAGACTTTATTTCATTATATTAAGAATAGATGCAATAGATACTTTGTAACACTTATAAACCAAATGTGATGCCAGTGGTGGTGTTGGTTATTGCACAATAAGATCTAAGTAACTGAAGTTCCATCTTTCAAATTCACAAAGTAAACCTAATGCTTCTCCCATAATTTTTATAAAATAATTAGCCTTGATTGTTTCCTTGGCTGCTTATAGTCATACTCAAGGAGGCGAAGCTCTTCTTGGCAGCTTGATTCAAAATGAATTTTACTCATTAATAAAATATTATTTTAGCAGTTGGTGACCTCAATGACATGATAGAATTGAAAGAATCATTCAGAATTAGGAAAGGGCTGAGTGAACAAGAACAAAAAAAATTTTCATTTACAATGATTTTTTAAAATTATTTTCTGTAAGATTTCTGTTCAAGCACTTTGCTATATTTCTACTTCATAGTAATATTTTCAAGAATTTGGTGGAAATATGGATTGTTAACTGAATGCCTAATTCTGGAAGACTTGTTGAAAATAATGTGATAATCCAAAGAAAGATGAGATAATACTGTGAGTAGTAGAAAATATAAATGTTAATTAGGGATCTAGGAAGTTGGCAATAACATTAGAAACACTAATGATACTGGTTCTAGCACCAGATGGAGCTTCTTCTAGGGACACTGAGAAATCAAATTTCCAACATCTATCAGCTTATCCTCAATGCACATGAAGAGATATTTTGTGCATAACACCCTTGGCAGAAGATAATTAACTAGCACAAGGACCTGAAAGCAGGATCTTCCATGTCCCCAGTTAGCTTAGGCACCAAGGGTGTGATTATGCATTGTAGAGGCCAGAAACATGGAAGACACTTAAGTAATATTGGTGAGTAAATTTAAAAGATGTCTTCTGCTATTATTCTTTATTATACAACAATTTACAGAGACTATGGGAAGACATGGAGCACAGTGAGAAGAGTTTTAATTGTCTAGCTAAGTTTTGTCTAAAATGTTTCTTAAACGGCAGTGGTTTTCCTTCATGGTTCCCAAGAAACCTGAATTACAGCAGAAAACAGTGCTTAATATTAATTGCTTGCTTTGAAGCCTTTGGAGTTAAGGGAACAGATATTATCTATGGACCTGCTGCCATAGGGAGTGGAAGTCGACATAGGAATATTACATCTCCCTCAAACAAAGTTTCTGGAGCCTGGATGATACCTGCATTATTTTTCAGATTCTGAGAGAATTTGGATATTTTACATATAAGGCATATGGAAGATGCCTTTGCTTCAAGCAGTTCTCATGGGAAAAATCATTTTGGGGAAATTTACAGCCACTGCAGATGTTACATATCTGGGTATTTCAGGAAAAGAAGCGGTCTCTTACTACTGAGCTTTGTAGAAAGGACATGGCTTAGCTCACCTTCTCCAATGCAGGGTCCTGAACAACTGCTTCCAGGCAGAGGGAGAATAGAAGGTCCTGACCTGAGAGTTTCAAAACTATATGTCTCCCTACTTCTGTGGATATTTTGAAGAGTTTTTACAAGAGAGAATAAGCAGATATTGAATAAAATTCTCATGAAATGAATAAAAAAGGACTTCTGGTGAAAAAAAATAAACAGAACCAGCTCTAAAAATTTCAGAGCATAGAAAAAAATGCTGCACAATGAAAAAAACGGGAAGAAATTATAAGGAAGATTTTGATACCACATTTCTTGATTGATAGATAGCACATTTTTTATTCATATCATTTGTAGAAGAGATATCATGATATTAAATCTGCACATTTGTTGAAAGTTGAAGTCAGACAGTAGGAACATTAAAATATAACAGAATCAAGGAAATACTGGAGTCTTTCTCAACTAAGAGTGATTATGAGCACCCCCAATTCAAGGCGTTATTTCACTATGCCTAGAGGATTTTTTTTTAAATGAAACATTTAATTTATTCAGATTAAAATGAAAGTGTTATACATCTTTTAAATTTTTACTGTGCTTATAAAATCTTCAAATAGAAGGTGTTCAATAAATGCTGTTTAATAAAGATATTGACCTTGCTACCTGGTTAATATCTACTTTAAAACTTTAACTTTGTTAAGAGAATAAACATTGGTCTATAACAGACGGTATGACCAAGATACTGTAAGTGGAGACTCAGTCCTTGAAAATCAAGCAATAATTTTATGTAAGTGTTCTATCTGTGCCCTCCCATTCACTCATGCTTTTTCATTTTTAAAAATTTTTATTTAGTATTTAAGAAGCTTTAAAATATATAAATGTTACATTGAAAATAGAGTAGATTCTCATATACCCACCTCCTATTCCTACCTCAGTTTTCCTCATTAACAACTTCTTTCATTAGTGTGGTACATTTGTTACAATTGATGAACACATATCGAAACATTGCTACTAACTGTGGTCGATAGTTTACATTATGGTTTACAGTTGGTACTGCACAATTTTACAGGTCTTGACAAAATGTATAATGGCCTGTATACATCATTGCAATGTCATTCAGAACAATTCTGGTGTCCCAGAAATGCACCAAGTTATACCTATTCTTTCCTCTCCATCCCTTCAGAAACTCTGGTGACCACTGTATTTATATCAATGTTACAAGTTCTAGAATAATATATCTACTTTAGTCCACAGTTGCATTCCTCTCTGATGTTTGTTCATTCCTCAATCTTGAGGATTTGGGGATGGTGATGCTCACTCTGCTTCTGATTGACAGGGGCCTTAGATTCCATGGAGCAGATGGGTGGAACTGTCTTGCTTGCAGTTAAAAATCCTCTGTCTTTTGGAATGGGTGTTGTCCATCATCACCGTTTTATTAATTGTCCTGGACGCGTATGATGAACTGGAGAGTAGGTGTTGGCTGCAACTCTGCTGAGATTCAGGGCTCAACCTGCAAATGAACAGACTGAAGATTTAAGTCTCTGGGACACTTATTTAAGAGTATAATGCTAATTGCAGGTTCAAATAAAAGTGGCATAAGAGCTATTTGTAGGGAAATTATAAATTAATCTAACTCTGTTACACTGGAGAGATAGGTTAACATATATTCCAAGTTATGGCCCACTGACAGGGAGCTGAATTCCTGGGATTGTCTGTCCTGCCTATAGTGTCTAGATGTTGCTAGATTCCTCAGGAGACCCCCTGCTTAAGCCTCTGTTTATTGTGGCAGTCAGTGAGATACTCCTAAGGTATACAATAGCATAACCCCTGAAATGAACCCCCGACTCACTTTAAAATCTCTCAGCCACAAAATCTCATTTGGATTTAATATCTACCCTCTTGCCACTATGTTAGAGAATGTAGCAGGACTCACCAGGATGAGAATTTAATATTCTTTCGGTTATTGTGTGGATCTTCACCTTCTGAGACAACAGCCCATGACCACTTCAACACATCCATATTCCATAGAGTAATGCTGCAGGTGAACTCTTCTCCACACATGCCCCCACCAC
>JAQZBX010023352.1:0-30895 GCA_029593785.1 Cabassous unicinctus | reverse complement strand
GAGGCAGAATAATCAATGGTTCCAAAAGCAAGCACAAAGGCCAAATCCCTCTCTCTCTCTCTCTGCCTCTCCCTACCCATCCCTGTCTCTCCTGCCTTCTGTACCCTTCTCTCACCATGTCTCCCTGACATGGATCAACATGCAAGTAAAACCTGGACATTTATAATCTGTAATGGGAAATTGTAGTCTATAAATCAGCCCTCTCTATCACTCTTCAGCACCTTCCTCTCTACCTGGGACCTAAGATCTGTTATTTTCTCCCATTTCGGGTCTCACCATTCCTTAGCATGTTACTGGCCTAACTAACGTAGTGTGCTCCTGAAATTCATTTCCTGCAGTTTAGCCAAGGACTTAGAATCTGGCTACAGCGTCAGCTGTTAACCTCATGTGGCTATGTAAATTTAACTTTAAATTAATTTAAATTAGATGAAATTAATAACTCAGTCTCTAGCACACTAGCCACATTTCAGGCACTCAGTAGCCACATGTGGCTTGTAGCGAACATTTCCATCATTCCAGAAAATTCTTTGGGATCGTGCTGGTCTCAGTTACTTATGTGTATTGCCTTATTTAATTGTCACAGCCTTTGTAAGGTAGGTTCTCCTACCACTTCAATTTTCCCGTTGAGGAAACCAGGCTCAGGTCACAGAATAAAAATGGGAGGAGCCAGATTCAACCGGGGACACTGGAGAAACTCCACAGAGCGGAGTTCTCACAAAGTTCATGGAGATAGTGAGCTCGCACAGGTGAATGCTCCCGTGTCCCCTTTGCCTGCTCTGGGAATCCCCAGCGCCCCTGGGGATCAGGATGTATGTGGAGCCACCAAGAACCCTGGTTCTTCTGTTCCTTCCAGATCTCCCTTTCCAGGCACATGGCAGGATTGTACTTCCCGATCCCTCACTGGGCCAAAGAGTTCAGCAAAGAGCCTCGGCCGCCGCTGGGGGCTGGCCTGCAGGTGCAAGCCCCTCCAGGGCTCCTTTCCTTCTGGCTCCCAGCAGGCTCCAGCAGGGGCTGCCCCCTCCGCCTGCATTCCAGCGCGGAGCCCGGGCTCAGCCACGAAGGACGTGGGGCCTCAAGCGAGAGGGTGAGGCTGAGTCCCGGCACAAGCCGGCCCGTGCTGACCGAGTCCCCTCCATGTGCAACGACGGCAGTTCTGAGACAGTCAGCCTTACAGATGTGATCAGCATGGAGATTTAGAAAGTGGAGCCCATGGTTTCAACTCTTTTTTTCTGAAAATAAGAAATTTATTGTTTTTGTCTCCAAAGCCCTACGATTTGGTTGGATGCTCACACACCCAAACCTTAGCTGTTTATTTAACTCATCAGGAAAACTGGATCTCATGCTGTGAGTTTTTTTTGTGTGTGTCTTTTAAAACAATTTTTTTTTTTTTTTAGTTTAATGAGGAGTCCCCCTCTCTGATGAGGCGGATATTGAGTTGTTTCTTTAGCGTGACAAATGAGGTAAATGACATCATCATGGAATCCAAGAGACACCATTAAATGAGCAATAATGACATCAGGGATAAAAATTCCAATATGACATAATTCCAGGCATTAAAAGAGCTTTATTTCAGGCAAATGCATTGAATTCAACTATCATCTGAATTGCTGTGATTACTAAAGGCAGGCATTCTTGAAAGGGACGGTAAGGATCCTACTTTGTTTGTAGCTTCTCTTCCCTGGGTCTATTATTAACAGTCAGCCTGTTAATTAACCAACAGGAGCCTATTTAGAAGTGTGGGGGACATGGAAGACATGTAGAGCACAGCCCTTGTTCACATGGAACTCACAGCCAGTGAGAAGGGACCAAAGGGAAACGGGTAAAATAACAGCAGGCAGTGTGGGGCAGTGAAGTGTGCAAGCTTTCCTCAGCACCTCCCGCTTGGACCACGGCTCTATTGCTTGCTCTGTGCCCTCTATGGCAGAGCACAATACTGGCTCAACTGCTTCATTCTTCCCTTACTGTGCCCCTTTCCAGGTAAATTTGTGGTTCTTCCCTCTGAATGGATGGGGTCTATTTCCACTTCCTTCCACTTTGGGTTGGTCCATGTGACTGGCTTTGGCCCATGGAATGTGGGAAGAAGTTGTGATGCGCTAGTTCTGGGTCCAGCTGAGGCAGCCACGTGTGTTTCAGCTTGTCCCTTTGCCATCACAATGCTAATGACACACATCATCATGAAGGCACAGAGACACCTATAGAATGGGAGGAAATATCCACATATCCAACAAGTGCTTAATATCTAAAATATATTAAGAAATCCTACATCTCAACAACAAAAAGGCAAACAACCCAATTTAAAAACGGGAAAAAGACTTGAATGATATTTTTCCAAAGAAGCTATACATATTGCCAATAAGCACACGAAAAGATGCTCAACATCATTAGCCATTAGGGAAATGCAAATCAAAACCACAACGAGGGGAGCAGATGTAGCTCAAATGGTAGAGCGCCTGCTTCCCATATGTGAGGTCCTGGGTTTGATCCACGGTACCTCCTAAAATAAAACAAAACAAGCAAACGAACAAACAAACAAAAAACCAACTCTCATTGGGGAATGGATGTAGCTCAGCGGTTGAGTGCCTGCTTCCCATGTATGAGGTCCTGGGTTCAATCCCTGGTAACACCTAAAAAACAAACAAACAACAACAACAATGAAAAACCACAACGAGATACCATTTCACGACCATTAGAATGGCTACTATTTTAAAAAATGGAAAATAAGTTTTGGAGAGGATTTGGACAAATAGGAAAACTCATTCACTGTTGTTGGAAATCTAAATGGTGCAGTTGCCGTGGAAGGCTGTTTCTCAGAAAGTTAAGCATATAATTACCATATGACCCACCAATAAACAAAATGTGGTCAATACATACAATGAAATAGTATTTAACTGTAAAAAGGAATGAAGTTCCTTTCTACGTGCGATAACCTGGATGAACCTTGAAGACATATTGAGTGAAATAATCCCAACACAGAAGGACACATACTGTAGGATCTCACTGATATGAAATCATTAGAACAAAGCAAATTCATAACGCCAGAAACTAGAATACAGGTTACCAGGGCATGGGGGGTGGGGTGGGGATAGTGAATGGGAGTTATTGCTAAATTGGTACAGAGTTTCTGTTTGGAGTAATGGAAGAATTTTGGTAATGGATGGCAGTGACAGTAACACAACATTGTGAATGTAATTAACACCACTGAATTATATCTTAGAATGTGGATAAAAAGGAAATTTTAGACTGTATGGATGTTACTAGAATGAAATGTTTTTAAAAGCTTAGGACTGCACAACACAAACAGTGAACCCTAATGTAAACTATGGACTATAGTCAATAGTATAATTATAGCAATATTGTTTCATCAATTGTAACAAAGATAACACACTACTGTAAATTGTTAATAAAAGAGGGAAATGTGTATGTGGGTAAGGGAGGGTTATATGAGGACTCTGTATTTTCTGCATGATTTTTCTGCAAACCTACAACTTCTCTAATAAAAAAAAAACATTTTTAAAAGATAATACACACAGGTTAGCCTGTTGATCCCAAAAGGAGAAGCAAAGCTAAATGGAGCTGAGTCGTCACCCCCGCTGAGCCAGCCAAGATTAGTTGACATCCAGCCAACTCTCAGATTCATGAGCAAAATAAATAACTCCTGCTGTGTGCTCTGGAGACTGTGGGATGGTTTGTTACACAGGAACACACACTCTATGTTGGGTACAGCTAACTCTCAAAGCTCCTGTATTGCCTAACTGCACTTAGTTATTCATATGTTATATCTCTTCTACTAACATCCCATTGGGAATGTGTTGTTTTCACCTTTCTGTCCTCATCATCTAATCTGCACCTGGCACACATATTCAATATATACTTTCTGGGCAAAGGAATGGATAAAAATAAATGAGTGAATGAATAGAAATTGCTGCATGGATTTTGGTTTTAAAATTGTTTTTGAAGGTCCAAAAAATTGAGTTATTTGGGGAGGCGGGGAGGAAGTATAGGAAACTGGGTTCAAATTTCTAAATACTGTATAAGTCATTGTATAATTATGTCTCTAAGTGTATTAAACCAGCCTAGAAAACTACTACCACCAATGGTTGTGCTGTTATAACAATACCTTTAGTATCACCTCCAAAGAATGTACCAGCCATCATACAACTTACCCACAAAACAAAAGAACTTTTCCAGGTATTAATTGATGAAAAATATGTATTTTTAAAACCACTCAGCAGGTAGGAATTCTTTATTTGAACTCATGGGGAGAAGGGGGTTTGAGTGATCTAGAAGGCTGCTCTGCTCCAAGGAAAATGTTTTCACTCATCCAGAAAGCATGTGTCTCTTCTCCAAGGACCAGGGCCCCGCGCAGCAGAACAGTGCCCACTCCTCAGAGAGGCTGTCTCCAGACAGCCCGCGTCTGCTTAAGACAGAACAGCAGAGGCTGAAGTAACCAAGCGAGAGGTTACGCACGGCGACAAAACAGTCTGCTGTCTACCTTGGCAAGCGTGTCAGGCATGTCAAGGAACATACAATGGACTCTTAAGTGAAAAATAGATTTCAGCATAGCACAGTCATGCTGTTATCTGCTGTACTGGTGTAAAAGTAAATTTCTTAACATCCCTGAAATAAAAACACGGAAACTTGCGCAAGGTTTTCTAAGCAGTTTTGCAATATCTTGACAGCTGTTTGCCCTTTTTTTCCAGCGTGTTAAACTGGCCTACGTCCATTACTGAATTAAACGGAAAGAATAATGTGAATTGTTTGAAGTAGGAAAAAACTCTGATGATGAAAAAGAAATGTCAGAGTAGTGACATTTCTGTATCATAGTTTTAGAAAAATATCTTCCCTTTTATATTGCTCTGTATTAAATAATCCATTTAATGGCAGATTAAAAAACAAAATTATTTGAGATGGAAAAACTCACAAATTGTATTTTAATCAGGTCATATTCTCTGGTGTTTAGTCTGCCAGGCTCCTATCGCAAACACCAAACAATGGATTGGCTTGAGCAACAGGCATGTATTGGTTCGTGGTTTTGGAGGCCAGAAGCTCAGCACCATGATATCAGCAAAGCCATGCTTTCTCCCCAAAGACTATGGCATTCTGGTGCTGGCTGCTGGCAATTCCTGGGGCTCCTTGACCTGTGTCTGTGCCTCATGTAACACTCCTTTCTTTTATCTGCTCCTCAGGGTTCTGCTGGCGTCCAGCTTCTGCTCTTTAGGCCTGCAGTTCTCCGGATTAAGTTGGGGTAACCCTTAACTAAAAGTAACATCTTCAAAAGGTCCCGTTTACACTAGGTCCCTTCTTAAAGGAATGCAGACTGAGAGCATGCTTAAATCAGGATGCATAATTCAATCTACCACCTCTGGCTTGTTTGTTTGGTAAAGTAATATATAGAGATGATAAAACAAATAAACAGAAGCAAAACACTAGGAGTTTTACACTGGAAAAATTAATCTATTTCCTACCCCCAATCCTTTGTCTCCTCCCCAAAGGCAACCAGTATTTCCAGTTTCTAGAATACATCCCTAAAATATTCCATGCATACACAGCATTTTATATATTTTTAACTTAATCGAATGGAAGCTTCCCAACACCTGCTGTTTCATATCTTGCCTTTTCCATGTGGAAAAAAAAATCTTGGAGCTTATTCTGTACGTGATTTGCGTTTCACCAGGATTCCTCAAAAATGATGAAAACATGGGAAACCAAGACTGTCTTGAGTAATTTTCTTGTGAAATGGATGAGCAAGCTTTTCTTCATGAAACCACCCCAGCCTATGTCTGACCTGCAGTAACTGTACATGTTGGAAACGCAAGGAGTAGGAGGCGTGCGACACCGCCTGAAGGCATACCCTGAAATGCCGTCAGCTCTGTGAATGTGAGCAGCATTATCAGGTTGTACTTGGTGATAATAATTGATAGGTCATGATTTCAAAGTCATGGTTGGAAATTACGAAGCACAGGAGGGCAAAAAAGCAAGCTTTAGCAGGGAAATGCACATTAAAATAACAATGAGATATGATTTCATAGTCATTAGATTGGCAAAAGTTTTCAAGTCTAACACCAAGTATGTCGAGGTTGTGGAGAATAAGAAATGGAGGCTTCATACTCTGCCCATGGGAGGTCGATAGGAGTAATTACAAAAGGGAGAAATTTCATAATGCTTAATGAAGTTTCTATGCTCATAAACTCAATTCAACAAGCATACTGCTATGTATATACCTGAGCAAAATTCTTGCCCATGTGGACCAGGCTGTGGGGGTCCAGTGAGTGCCTGGCCCTTGCTCCCCCTCCCTAAGGGAAACTCAGCCCACAGTATGCAGCCGCCTGCGTGACCCAACACATAAGTCAAAACGTAACAGACATCCTCACAGGGGAACAATGTACAGATGGTACGGTAGACTGTAATTTTCTCCAGACTGTACAATTCCTTCCTGCAGTAACATCACCAGACCCCATTTATGTGCTTCATGTGACCCCAGCAGAAACTCTGTTATGAAAGGTCTTTGTTCTGAGACCCTTTATATTACCCCTCATTTTCCTGCCACTTTGCAGAGTGCTATCTTCATTCTCTGAACCACCGCCACCAGAGGTAATCTCTCTTGTCCATAAGTCCCACTAAATAAAGCTCATGTCTAACACTGTACCGAGTGTATCCTTTGGTCTTGCAGCTGCCCCAACCCATGCCTTCCAGGAACTGGGTTGCAACAATTAGTGAGCCAGCCAGGAGATGGAAGGACTGCTGGCAGTAGCAGGTTTGAGCTCAGGGAAAGGAGAATATGTAGGGAAAATCCCAGGTTGGCCTATAATGTCCACGTGGGTAGGGGTGACTGCCCTCCAGGATGAGTGGGAGCTGCTGAGAGAGTACAGGGATGCCCCCAAAACTTCAGCAGGTATACTGGCAGTGTTACAGGAGGTAGCACAGCAGCTGCATTTAAATAAGAAAAGGGAAAACTGCCAGGTAGCAGTGGCTATAGCGTGACCCCTGTTAGGAGATTTGCAGGTGGCTACTGAGGCAGAACAAGTGGCAAAGGCCTCTGTGTGCCACTTAGAAGAGTTAAAGTTAGAAAAGAGCATGCGCCTGACACAGGCAGAGGTGAAAGATCCTCTAACCAGTCGCCTGTGCCAAGTTAATGATGCGTTAGAAACATGGACTTGTAGTTATGCCTGGGCCATGGGCCGCAGGCTGCCTCGAGTCCAGGTCTGGAGGATTTAAAGAAGGCATGGGCCACTAAGAACTCCTAGACAAGGAAAAAGAGGAAGAATGGGAGAAGGGCTGGGTGAGACAAGATAGGGAAATGTCGGCCGGGGAATTAAGAGTCATAGTTTGTCCTGTAAGTCCCCAATTTAAACCTTTTAACAGCCTTAAAATGAGGGTAATTAATCCAATTCAGGAATTAAAGAGAAAGGAATTTTAGCCTCCTGTAGAGAAAGGGAAAAAAAAATTTTCTTGCATAAACTCTAATTGTTCCAATTTTATTGGCTTGGGTATAATCTCCCTGGGTTTAGAGGACACTAATAAAATAAATTAGCATTATATATATTAAATCTTTAAGATGATAAAATTTGTAAGTTTGTGTTTAATAAAAGAAGAAAATATAGATCTGTCCTAAAGTGAAATGATTAGTTTTCACAGGAAAGAATGAGGAATGTAAGACAACTTAAATGGATAAAAGTAAATTTCCTTAGCTGCTAATTGTAATTTAATAAGCTTATTAAAATTGTGAAAGTAGAAAGTAAAATACTAAAAATAGTTAAGTTCATTTATTTATTTATTTTTTAAAAAAGATTTATTTATTTTTATTTTTATTTTTTTATTTATCCCCCCCTTGCTGCTTGTGCTGCCGTGTCCATTCGCTGCGTGTCTTCTCTGTGTCTGCTTATCTCCCCCTTGCTGTGAGGTCTTGCCCCATCAGCCCACAGCGCCGCACTAGCCAGCCTGCCCTCACAAGGAGGCGCGGGGAAGCGAACCCGGGGCCTCTCATATGGTAAACGGGTGCTCTATCCATTGCACCACACCCGCTTCCTGCCTTGAGGTTGCTGCATCAGCCCACCGCACCGCTCAGGCCGGCGTGCCCTCACAAGGAAGCCTCGGGACGTGAACCTGGGCCTCCCATATGGTAAACGGGGGCTCTATCCACTGAGCCACACCCGCTTCCCGTAGTTAAGTTCATTTAATATGTTATAAACTGCATTGGAAGTATTTAAAAAATAAAAAATATATAAAAATTTAAAAAGACTTCAGTATTGTCAAACTCTCTTGTGCATTCAAACCAAGCCTCAGTACCCTGCATAGTGGCTCTCCATTTGAGTTATTGGCTAGGTTAGTTACTACAACCTCTGAAACATTGAAAGTATCTAACATATCTCTGGACATGCTCCTGAAGTGGATGGAAACTACATTGCTGTTTTGGACTCCTGTGGCAGCCAGCAATGGCTTGATATGGACAGATTTTGCCTTCAGACTGGCTCTGCTTCATAGTGCCAAAGGGTGCTGCGCACCAGGCCGGTGGAACATGGGAGCTTCCCTCCAAGGGCCAGCAGTGCTGCAGCAGGCTGGCTGCATACCAAGTGGAACAGTAATTACCAGAGTAATGTGAGTAACAGTAACTTAAACACAGCTGGCATTAGGCCTGCTCCCATGGAAAGACGGCATGCATGGTATTGCAAACCTGGAGCTTAGATCTATTAACTGCAGCTCAAAGAGGAACTTGTGTATTAATTAGTATTTGAGTGCTGTGCTTATATATCTGATGAAGATAGTAATATCTCTTCTATTCTAGATCATATGCAGAAGGATATTGAACATGTTAGAAGTCTTTGTAAACTTAATTCATTTTCTAATTTTATTCTTCCAGAATCAATGTCCTCCAAAACAAGATATTAGTCATGTGGGGATTTCATCCAGTTCCAACCACAGTGCTAGGCCCACCATCCCTCAACCTCAACAAAATAGCAGAGAGTTTCACACCCTGTCAGGCAGAAGCTACTGCCCTAACCAGCAGGAAGCAGCTTCCGAAGAATGACCATCGCCCTTGAGGTCCCCCTTAAGAACAAGGGTGTAAACTCTCTGAGAGGAATGTTGAGGCAGGTCAGTATAAGAAACAGGGAAGGCAGCTGGTGAAAATAAAGCCCACCAAAGATCCTAGTCACAAGGTCCAGTTTGAAAGTCCTGGGCTCAGAAAAAGTCCTGAATAACTCCAAACAAAAAGGTTTCCTGGTTGGCTCCTTGAAAGCTGACAGGTAAAGGTAAAAAGACAACCAATCAGAACAGGAAATAAGCTGGGCCCTATGTGTGTCTATGTGGACTCTCCTAATGCCTAAACTAGTTTTTAATGTCACTGTAGAAAACTCAGAAAGGGAAAATGTATGGTACTGGAAGCCTCCTCATAGGACTCCCCTACCTAGTACTTTATTGTCTACTAATAAAGATGTTGCTTATATACTGTTAGACCAGCACAATCTGCCTTAAATCATAACTCCTGCAAATTGGACAGCATGGAACCCCTTGCTGGCATGGCAGAATGCAACCAACTGACAAGTTTGGAACAAGACATTCTCATTGAAAAATGTTCAGTGTTGTTTATATATTCCTAATCATTCTCATAATATCTCACAAGTTTATATCATATGCAAGAGCACATAGGTCATATTGATAAATTAGCTATTGATCCCCTGTTAACTGGTTGAACATATCTTTATAGGTTTACTGGCTTTTGATGGCAGACTCAGTATTCTGTTATATGCTGTAGAGTTGTTATGATATGTAAATGCAGTGTGTCCTATGGGCAACGCAAGCTGCTCCATAGGGGTGGATTGTGGGGATCCAGTAGGTCCCTGGCCCTGGCTCCCCCTCCCTAAGGGAAACTCAGCCTGCAGTACACAGCGGCCTGCATGCCCCAGGACACAAGTTAAAATGTAACAAACATCCTTACTGGAGAACAACGTACAGATGGTACGGTAGACTGTAATTTTTTCCAGACTGTACAATTCCTTCCTGCAGTAACATCACCAGACCCCATTTACGTGCTTCATGTGACCCCAGCAGAAACTCTGCTATGAAAGGTCTTTGTTCTGAGACCCTATATATTACCTCTCATTTTCCTGCCTCTTTGCAGAGCGCTATTTTCATTCTTCAGCATGCCACCACTGGAGAATCGCTCCTGTCCACAAGTCCCAATAAATAAAGCTCATGTCTGAGACTGTACCAAGTGTGTCCTTTGGTCTTGCAGCCACCCCGACCCGTGCCCTCCAGGAGCTGGGTTGCAACACCAGGCCATGTGTACATAAGCCTGTTCATTGCAGCATTGCTTGTGATAGTAAAAATGGGAAGCAACCTGATTGTTCATTCAGTGGGGAAATGGTAAACTAAGATTTATGCATGTAATGGAAGGCAATAGAACAGTTCAAATGAATGTATGAATTAGAGCTACATTTTTCAGCATAGATAAATATTGGAAATAGAATGGTGAATGGAAAAAGCAAGTTGCAAAAGCACATGTAAAATATACCATTTGGGGCAGAAAATGCATACACCAGCCTGCCCCTGCGGAAGATATCCATGCCCTAATTCCTGGAGGCAGTGAACATGCTACTTCCTATGGCAAAAGGGACTTTGCAGAGGTGATTAAATTAAGGATTTTGAGATTGGGAAATGACCCTGGATGATCTGGGTGGATGGAATGTAATCACAAGAGTCCTTAAAAGAGGGAGGCAGGAGGGTCAGGGTTAGAGAAAGAGATGGGAAGATACACTGCTGGCTCTGAAGATGGAGGACGGAGACCATGAGCCGAGAGAGGCAAGAGCCTCCAGAAGCCAGACAAGGCCAGGAAACAACCTCCCCAGAAGCTCCAGGAGGCACGCAGCCCTGCCAGCAGCTCAGTTTTAGGATTTCCACTCCAGAACCGGGAGATAAAAAACGTGTGCTGTGTTCAGCCACGAGCTTCCTGATCATTTGTTACAGCAGCAAGAGGAAACTCATCCATCCTTTAAGTCACTTTTGTGGCTTAATTTATTGATAAATGTTCTCCAACTGTAAAACCCACCCTCCAACGTCTCCAACAGACTCTGGCCCTGGAGGCTGCATGGGCTTCGGCTGGGTTCATCCAATGGGAGGCACCAGCAGGAGCGAGGCAGGAGAGGGAGGCTAGGGAGTCCTTCCTGACCCCTCCTCGCCCACTCCCTCCCTGCTAGGCTGCGTTTGTTCTCCGAAGGGCACAACTGCCATCAGTCACCCTTGCCTACAGTTGCAGGGTTTTCTGGGTTCTGTAGCTGCTACTTCCCTTTTTTCCTCCAAGCCTTGGGGAGCTAGCAGCTCCTTCCAGCTGCTGGCTCTCAGGTGCTTCACCATCCCTTGCTGATCATGCTTTATTAAAGTATCCTCAAGTTCCCCGTTTGCATATGCCTGCCAAGATCCTGGCTGAGGCACGTACTTATGTGGGAAAATAGAGAAGGATGATTATTTATGATATAAACCCAGTTGAGGAGACAGGTTCCTTTGGAAAAGGAAGCAGAAGAGAAGCTTGGGGTGGGGTGGGGCCTTTACCTGTTTTGTAAAGTTTATTGTTTAAGCATAAATAGAGGGGAGCAGATATGGCTTAAGCAGTTGAGCGCCTGCTTCCCACATGGGAGGTCCTGTGTTTGGTTCCGGGAACCTCCTAAAAACAAACAACAAACAAACAAACTAAAAAACCAACTCAGGGTTGCCAATGTGGCTCAGGAGTTCCCACTTATGAGGTCCCAGGTTCAATCCACAGCCCTGGTACCTCAAAAAAAAAAAAAGTATAGATAGAGGAGATCACAACAGAACATGGGAATACATGGGAATCATATTATTATAATTTTTCTTGAAGATTGAAAAAATACTTTCTTTTCAACGTGAGTTTTAGAAAGTGCTTTCTCATGCTGCCATTCAGGGTGATACAAGAGGGTCGTGAGAGGCCTTTTGGGGAAAGCTCTCCTCCTTTTCCCCACGTCCTCTCTTCACCAGCACCTCCTCCAAAGACAAGATAATTCTACATAACTGGATGAGGCAGTTGCACCCTCTTTCCAGGAATTTGCAGGAGAGAACTGCAGTTAGGACACCCGAGGGGAAGCAAGGTGGAATTCACCGCTCAGCAGCCCCGGCACCATGTGGGTGTCAGGTGAGCGCTACCAACGGAGCAGATGACGGAAGCTGTTTCCGCAGGTTCCTCTCAGGAACCAAGTACTGAACTCGGTTGTTTCCTCGTTGCTAAGGAAGCGCCGATGCAGTCAACAGAGACACAGAACAGTCTTGAAAATCGGCCCAACCGTTCCAATCCTTGAGCAAAACGCTTGTAGTCTCTACATTTTAGAGGCTGGAGACAAAGCCTGCATTGTGTCGCCCGAGTCACAGGTGTGTGTGTGCGTGCCAGGTTGTAGTTTTAAAGTTTTAAAATATTTTGATGACTTTATATTGTATTTGCACAAGTTACATTTATTGCTATTAAAAAGTAAACGGGACTGGATGTAGCTCAAGTGCTTGAGTGTCTGCTTCCCATGTGCAAGGTCCTGGGTTCTATCCCTGGTATCTCGTAAAATAAATATATAAACAAACACTACTGGTGGGGAGA
The DNA here is from genome assembly GCA_029593785.1 of Cabassous unicinctus. NCBI lineage: Eukaryota > Metazoa > Chordata > Mammalia > Cingulata > Chlamyphoridae > Cabassous > Cabassous unicinctus. Next base: position 18,303 of record JAQZBX010023352.1, on the reverse strand, counting down.
GTTGACGGGAAAAGTGCCCTTTGCTGCCTCACCCAGGTCCCTCCTTCCACAGAAATGAACACTGCTATCAGTGAGGCATGTTTTCTCCTAGACCACTCTCTAGGCCCAAACATGCAGAAACACCATTTTTAATATTAATGTTATGATTCCATGTTTGATGTTCTGCTGCTTGCTTTTCTTACCTAATCACATGTAATAAGAATTGGCATTTATAACTTTCTATGAGCCAGGCACTACTCAAGATGCTTTACATATACTGACCCATTTAAATTCTCAAAACCCGAGGAGGCACATGCTGTCGTGTTCCCCGTTTTACAGATGGGGAAACTGGAGCGTCAGCTTACGTGGCTGACGGGGTCTTCCAGCCAGGAAGTGGCAGTGCCGTGGTTTGAACCCAGCAAGCTTGTGTCAGAGCTCGCGGGTCTCCCTTCTGCTACGGTGGCCCCATCGTCAAGATCTTGCCTTGTCAGTACAGACAGACCTTCCTAAATCTTCCTGGTTTTCAAAAGAATGATGAACCATTAAACTATTTTCCAGCCTTTGTGTTGCTTCCAGCTTTGCGATCCATGCCCCTTTGTGCACACGTTTCTGAGCTGAACCTAAAACTGGAGATGCCAGACCTCAGGGTTTGCACACTGAATTCCTTCCGGAGAGGGTCCTGCCAACTTTCAGTCCTCCTAGGTGCTGGCTGCAGTCAGTTCTTACATTGTTTACAGAGTACACAATTCTGGATGCTACCAGTTTTTCAAATGTTTCCTAATCTGATAGGCAAAGAAAATATTTCATTGCTTGTTGTAACTTCTGTTTCCTTGGCTATTACTGTGATAGAAATATTTTTGTATGTTTATTGGACATTTTTAATACTACTTCTGTAAATTATCTTTTGTCCACTCTATTGGATTGTTTGTCTTTTTCTTATTGATTTGTATGGTATATATGTATAAAATGATTAAAATTCTTTTTCGGCCATACATATTGCAAATATTTCCTCTCAATCTATCCCTTGTGTTTTCGATTTGTTTTGGCAACTTTTGACTCAGGAAGTGTTTAATTCTTCTGAAGACAAATTCATCAGTCATCTTCTTTGGTTTCTGTGGTCCTCACTCCCCTGCTTCTAGAAAACCGTAGTTTCTTATAAAAATCATACATAAATATGTAACACTTTCATTCTAGAAAATATCGACAGTACAAATATATAAAAATGGAAAGTAAAAATCAGATATAATCCAGTCCCCCAGATACGAAGATTGTTAATGTTTGGGTATTTCTACCAATATTTTAAGCATAAAAACAGATACATGTTTTGCACTTTTTTAAAAAAGAAAAATAGGGTCACTTTCAAAAAACTCTAATGGAACCGTCTTTCACTGGATCATGAACTTGTTTTAGGACCCTCGGGAATGTAGGTAATTGTTACATATCCAGGGACGCCCTGGGTCCTTTCCCATCTGAGCTGGAGAAGCGTGCAGGCACTTTCTGGAGCGGTTGGGTGAATCTGCCTCTTCTGCCTCAAGGTGAAGGGGGTGTTTGCCAGGGAGATGCCTCTGCCCCCAGAACCAGGCCCTACTCACAGACGTATGTCAGCCCGTGTTGTCAACGATGGCCAAGGCCCCTGGCTCTAAGCCCCCCTCCCCCACAAGCCCCACTTGAGCACGTAAGCTCCAAATGTCACCTGGAACTTTGCCTAAGCCCCAAATTCTCACGGGTCTTGTTTGCCTCTTGTTCCAGGCACTAAAGAAGCTGAGTACAAAGTTTCCATTGTTTTCAAAGGGGACTTTTCACTGACTGTACTCCTGCGGTTACTAGAAAAACATATGCCCGAGCCACTAGAGTTAAAGTTGGAGAGCATTTTTTTTAGTGGGGAAAAAACCCCAAAGCAATGCATTTTTAGGAGCATTGTTTGTTCTCGTGTCCAACTACTGAACAAACATCACTATAACAATGTAGAGGGAAAGAAAAGCAATCATTCCTTTTTCCATTACCCCTGTTTTCACATTTTTGATGGCTTCAGCAGAGGCAGGATGTTTAAAAGAAAAATCCAATTTCCTTCTCCCCTCACCCCAGATCACTCATAGAGTGTCCTCTCTGCTGGCGGGTCACTGCTGCGTGTTAAGCACTGCTGTTACGTCTCGTGTGCTTTCATTTCCGTCTACACAATCGTCCCCTCGCCACGTGGTAAGACACTTGGAGTTTAACTCCCGTATGTTGTCAATTCATTGGGAAGTCTGAAAGGAAGGGGCACTGAACAGTCTGCTTCCTCCAATCACATCTCCAGCCAAGCTGTTCTGAGTCCCCCTTACTCATCCTTAACGATACAGCAAATGCTCGTGGTACCTTATCCTTATTGGATAAGCGCTTTCCAATTGTTCTCTCCCATTCCGTAGGTTGTCTTTTTACTTTCATGATGAAGTCCTTTGATAAGCAAAAGCTTTTTTCATTTTGATGAAGTCTCATTTATCTATTTTTTACTTTGTTGCTTGTGCTTTGGGTGTAAAATCTAAGAAATCTTCGCCTAACAGAAGGTCCTGAAAATCCTTCCTTTCTTATGTTTTCTTCTAGGAGTTTTATAATTTTGGTTCTTATATTTAGGTCTTTGATGCATTTTGAGTTAATTTTTGTACATGGTAGAAGGTAAGGGTCCCCCTTCATTCTTTTTCATATGAATACTCAGTTTTCCCAGCACTGTTTGTTGAAAAGACTGTTCTTTCCCCATTGAGTGGACTTGGCACTCTTGTCAAAAGTCAGCTGGCCATGGATGTAAGGGTTTATTCCTGGACTCTCAATTTGGTTCCATTGGTCTGTAGCCCTGTCTTTGTGCCAGTACCATGCTGGGTTTTTGTTTCTCGTATTTTGTTTTTTTTTGAGGTGGTACCAGGACCTTGTACGTAGGAAGCATGACGCTCAACCACTGAGCTACACCTGCTCCCAGTACCATGCTGTTTTGATAACTGTAGCTTTTATAGGCATAGGTAGCTGTAATAGGTTTTATTTATTTATTTATTTTAAAGAGTTATTTATTTATTTCTCCCCACTCCCTCGTTGTTTGCATTTGCTGTGTCTGTTTGTTGTGTGCTGATCTTCTTTTTAGGAGGCACCGGGAACCGAACCTGGGACCTCTGATGTGGGAGGGAGGCGCCTAATCGTTTGAGCCACCTCCGCTGCCTGCTTTGTTGTGTCTTTCATAATGTTTTCCTCATGTCTCTTGTTGTGTCATGTTGTTGCGTCAACTCGCTGTGCCTGCCCATCACATCAGCTTGCTGTCTTGCTCGTCTTCTTTAGGAGGCACCAGGAACCAAACCTGGGACCTCCCATGTGGTAGGCAGGAGCCATGTGGCTCCCAATCACTTGAGCCACATCTGCTTCCCTGTAATAAGTTTTATTTATTTATTTATTTTTAAAGATTTATTAATTTATTTCTCCCCCTTCATTGTTTTGTGTTCGCTGTCTGCTCTCCATGCGTTCTTCTGTGTCTGCTTGTCTTCTCTTTAAGCGGCCCTGGGAACCAATCCTGGGACCTTTCGCAGTGGAGAGAGGCACTCAATCTCTTGTGCCACCTCAGCTCCCTGGTCTGCTGCGTCTCTTATTGTCTCTCCTCTGTGTCTCTTTTTGTTGTGTCATCTTGCTGCACCAGCTCACCATGTAGGCCAGCTCTCCATGAGGGCCAGCGTGCCTTTCACCAGGAGGCCCCAGGAATCGAACCTTGGACCTCTTATATGGTAGACGGGAACCCAATCACTTGAGCCACATCTGTTCCCCAGTAATAAGTTTTAAAATCAGTAAGTATGGGTCCTCCAACTTCATTCCTCTTTTTCAAGATTGTTTTTGGCTATTTGGGACCCCTTACCTTCTATATAAATTTGATTATAGGCTTTTCCATTTCTGCAAAGAAAGCTGTTATAATTTTGATTGGGATTGCATTGAATCTGTGTATCGCTTTTGGTAGAATTGACACCTTAACAATATTAACTTCCAATTCATGAGCACAGAATGTCCTTCCATTTATTTAGATCTTTGATTTCTTTTAGCAATGCTTTGTAGTTTTCCATGTATAAGTTCTATATATCCTTGGATAAGTTTTTTCCTAGATATTTGATTTTTTTAGTTGCTATTGTAAATGGAATTTTAAAAATTTCCTTTCCTATTATTCATTACTAATGCATAGAAACACTACTGTTGTTTATTAAAGATTTATTTATTTCTCCTCCCTCCCCCCGTTGTTTGAGCTGGCTGTCTGCTCTCTGTGTCCTTTCGTTGAGTACTTGTCTTCTTTTTAGGAGGTGCTGGGAACTGAACCCGGGACCTCCCATGTGGGAGGGAAGCACCCAATGGTTTGAGCCAGCTCTGCTACCCGCTTATTGTGTCTCTTTCATTATGTCATTGCATTGTATCATCTTTTTGTGTCAGCTCACCATGCCAGCCCATTGCGTCAGCTCGTTGTCTGGTTTGTCTTCTTTAGGAGGCACTGGGAACTGAACCCGGGACCTCCCATGTGGTAAGTGGGCACCCAACTGCTTGAACCTCATCTGCTTCCCCACTTCTGATTTTTGTGTGATCTTGTATCCTGCCACTTTGCTGAATTCATTTATTACCTCTAGTAGCTTTGTCATGGATTTTTCAGGATTTTCTACATACAGGGTCATGTATATATTCATGTCTTTTATTTAATGTGGGAATTTTTCTGCCATTATTTCTTTGACTATTCCTTCTACCCCTTTCTTCTTTCTTCTCCTTCTGGTACTCCCATAATGTGTTTATTGGTGCACTTGGTAGTGTCCGACAGCTCTCTTAGGCTCTGTTCACTTTTGTTTTCATTCTTTTTTTCTCTCTGTTCCTCAGCCTGACTCATTTCAATTGTCTTATCTTCAAGTTCACTGATTCTTTCTTCTGCCAGCTCCAATCTGCTGTTGAAACCCTCTAGGAAATTTTTCATTTCAGTTATTGTGGACTTCAACTCTGAATTTTCATTTTGTTCCTTTAAAACATTTCTATCTCTTTCTTGAGATTCTCATAGTGTTCATTTTCCTCATATGATTTAGTTCTTTCTGTTTTTCCCTTTATTTTCTTAAGCATACTGAGGATTTTTTTAAAGCCTGTTTCTGATATGTCCAAAGTCAGGTCTTTTCATTGATGGTTTCTGGATTTTATCTTGTTCCTTTGGATGGGCCATCATTTCCTGTTTCTTTGCTTCCCTTGGAATCTTTTGTTACACACTGTACATTTTAATTTTTTAAAGTATTAAATCCTAGAGTCCTTGAGCTGTCTGTTCCTTAAGTTTGTACCCAACAAGTGATATGACAGAGATTTTCTTGAGTGCCAAGAGCTAACAACAATAAGTAAGCCAAAGCAAACAACACCTTTCACACTCTTTGCAAATTGGCTCTGCCTTAGCTGGCATTTCTTCAGGGTTTAGTACTCTTATCAAGAAGACTGCTTGAAATGTCCACAGGCTGCTTCTGCCACAGGGTGCGATCTGGGGGAGCGAGCCTGAGACAGCTTCCTGCTTCAGCCTTTTAGGCTGACATACAGGCACCCCCGGTGCATGCATAGGGGTTACGCTGCTCCCCCAGAACAAAGCCAGGGACCCACTATGGGAGCAGAGATTGGCTTCATACCCCTCCAGGGAGGGAGCACTAAGGGGACCATGAGCTTCTCCTACCATTTTTTAAGGCTATGTTTTCTTGATTTGGCACTTGTCCAGTTATTGCACCCCTTCAACTGTTTTCTGGGGTTCTGAGGAAGATGGCTCTTCCAGTTTTTTCCAGTTGTTCAAAGATTCTGTGGAGGGAATGTTAACCTGGAGCATCTTCACTGCCATCTTCGTCACCTGGACTCTCACCCTGCTTCCTTAAAAGGCTTACTTACTTGTGCTTACGACTGCAAAGAAACACCTCAGGAGGCTGTTGTGCAAGAAATTAAAAGTTAACGTAAGCATCATGTCAAAATTTGCAAAACCCATTTCATTTGCCAGAGATTTGTTCTGAGCAGATGCCTTGCCTTTGAAATGCAGCCAGCAGAAGATAATGCAGCCAGCAGAAGATAACACTGTATTGCATCAATACAAAGGAAAACTATCTCCTTATAAGCACATGCCTTAAATACCATATGCCATTCACCCACCCCTGGAAGTTAGAAATTATGTGTTGATCCAATGATTATGAATTTTGAAATAGGGGAAGAAACCCTACAAACTCAAGCTACATCATTATTAGCCCCTATGCACTTAATATCATGAACTGTCTCATCAGTAGCCAAATTCCCTTGATTGCCTCACAAATAATTTTTAATAGTTGATTTGTTTGAATCAGGACCCAAAGACCACACTTTGCAAAATAATGCTTACATTTTTCCACTAGAGTATTTGTGTAATATTTATCCACTGCTCATCTCTTACCATATTGGTTGAACTACAAAGTATTGTCTATTCCCTTACAGATCCCAGATCACAAATCTGGGGTGCAAACTCAACATCTACCCTCACATCTGCAAAGCAAAGCCCTAACTGCAAGTGAACCAGATACGGGTGTTACCCCCTCAAAGCAATCTCACCAGATTGGCTGAGAGACAGCCCAGGTCAAACACCAACGTGGCCATTTTCAGCACCACCTGACTGCATTGCAGGGCTCATGAAGCGCTAGGAAACAGGGCATGACTAGACAGAGCGCTGGCCGTAAGGGAAAGGAGAGTCGGGGAGCTATGAATCTCCAGCCCCATCTGGCACAGGCTTTGAGGACATCTCGGGGGGTTTATAAGAAGCTGAGTGAAATGTCTGTGCACGTGCAGCCCACGCCCCTGCGAGACGCTGTCCACAAAGCTGGATCTGAGTTTAGGTGCATTCCGAGATCTCCCCCCTCACTGGGTCCTCCAAAAAATAGCTCCTCTGTTACTCAGGGATCTGTCGTGGCCCTGAACACAAATATGCTTTGATTTGATTCCAACAGAAAAGGTATTTCTGCCTGGAAGTGAAAACAGGACTCATAGTGAGAGACACAGATGGGGATGGAAATGTCTGGAATTATTTTTATTGTCTTCTAGAATGTACAGAACACTTTCCACCCCCAGGTCTGTCTTCTCTGCTGAAAACACAGTGGAGGGGGGCTTCCCCACTGAAATTAAAATCTGCAATCAGACTTGGATGAGTTTGGTGGGCGTAGGAGAGAGATGCAGGCAGTCTTCCAAGTCCTGCCTAGTAACACCGCACAAGGCAGAGAGAGAAATGCTGAGAAACAGAGAAGGGAAGACAATTTCTATTTCCACGTTGGCGGCTCATCCCACTCGGCCTTGTTCCCGAGCTGCTGCAGTGGCTGTTGCCATGGAAACCCGATGTGATTAAGTAGTTTACCGGATGCGCTTCCGTGGACCAGTGCTCCAAGGCTGGGCCAGGGCTTCGGCCTCAGTACAGGTGCTTTAGAGCTGCCCGACGTGGTTTCACTCCACGGTCCATGAACGCCCAAAGCATCGCAGGTAAAACGGCCACATGCACGAAGCTAACATTTGCCAGGATTTTGATCCTCTGTCAGGAATGAACTGATTTGGCATCGTTGCCAGGGAAGGAGGCTCACCTTGTGCGTTTCACAGGTGCACGTGCTGGGTTTTGCGTCATCACGTAAAGGAGCCACTCTGAGAGCGCCCCAAGGCCATCCCCAACTCCCAGGCTTTTTCTCCTTCCTGACTGCGCTGGTTCAGAAAAACATCCATCCCTGGGTGACGTCCTTGTGACCTTCCCGAGTTCGTCACATTCCTCACTTGTCCTCTGGGGAGAGCCTGGCCCAACGCCGTGTCCTCTGCCAGCCCTGGGGTGCAGGCCTCTCAGTTACTCACATGGGGCACGTGGGTTGCGGTGAGGTTCACATACTGGTGTTACCGGATTCTGTCTAGGTTCTTGACTTACGCTGCAGAAATGAATTTCAGAGCACGTCAGGCGAGTGAGGCCAGCAATTTATTAAGGTGGGGAAGGAAGAGAAACGGGAGAAAATAACAGATCACGGGCCCCGGTGGAGGGTAAGGGGCTGAGGAGTGAGAAGGCTGACATATAGACTGCAATTCCCCGTTATAGATTATAAATGCCCGGGTTTTACTTGCGTGTTGATCTGTGCAGGGGAGCCTCCGGGAGCGGGAGCAGGAGGGATTCGACCTTTGTGCCTGCCTTTCAAACTGCTAATTATCCCGCCCCTTTGCTGATGGCACGGCACGGGAGGGGTCCCAGGTGTCTGCTGTCTTGATTGAGCACCCCACCCATCAATCCTCCAGGGGGGGCCAATGAGAATGTCCTGGGAGACTATCAGAGAATCTCTTGGGAATCTCTGAGAATCTCATTCCGGGTGGCGGAAGTCTCCCGCGAGGGTCTTCCAGCAGCCATCTTGGGGGTATTGATGCTCACATGGACCTTTGGCCAGGTTCCAGATCCATCTATTGATTCCCTGTATGTATCTGGGTAATTCTTTGTGTTTGGCAGGCATTAGGAGACTCACTTTGTGGGTACTTGGTTCCCCATATGAAGCCTGCTTCACTGGTTGGCGAGTCTTCTCAGAAGCCCTCTACAGCCAAGGGGGTGCACTGAACACTCAGCACCGAGGCAGGAGGCCAAGCAGTGGCCCCTCGAGGCCCCTCGAATCCAGCCTCCGCCTCACGGAAGGTGGTGGCTGTTATTTCCCGCAGCTCAGCTGCCTCGCGGTCACTGGACGTGCCGCGCAGAGTCCTCTTCAGCTGCTGGCAGGGGCTCTGCCTGGAGCTGGGACCCCTTTGGAACTGCCTTCACCAGGAAGAGCCGGCTGCCTCGGGGCCTCCTCCCTGGGCAACCCGCAGCCAGGGGCTGCCTGATGGAGGGTCCAGAGGCCCAGCCGCCTGCCCCCGCCGTCCCCGCTCCAGCGCAGGAGCCCTTTGCAGGTGCCGGCGGCTCCGGAGCTCTGCGTGAGCTTGGCCGAGGCCTTGCCCAGGTTCTGGCTCTGCCAGCGCCGCCTCCTTCCCTTGCCGCCACGGGGGCTGGTGCCCAGGGCCCTCCCTGGGGAATCTGCTTACCGGGACACCGGTCTGCACCAGCCCCGAACTTTCTCGGGGATGTTCCCTCCCCTATTTCTTTCTTCTTAGTCTGTGGTGGCACCCTGTGTGATAACAGAACATTTCCCAGTTTACCGCTTCCAAGCACACAACTCGGTGGTGTTGATTCCGTTACAACGCTGTGCTGCCATCGCCGCCTGCCTGGTTCTCAGTGCCTTCCTGGAGTGATTTACTCCGTATTCGGCTTCAGGCTGAAGGCATCAGGAGAAGCCCCTGCTGTCTTCCGTGCCCAGGCCACAGTGCTCCTGACTGGGGCAATGGAGCCAGGAGGAGAGTCTGCTGGGGCCTCCTGAGGAAGCTTCTTAATTTCCCGGAAGGCCTAGAGAAGAGCTGTGCTGTCACCAGGCCTGCGTGAGGGGTGAGGAGGCCGTCCTGAGACGGGGAGGAAGGGAGCAGGCGCAGCCTGGAGCCGCCGCGCCTCCGATGTCCAGGCCGCGGGCGCTGACCGCGCCGAACCAGACGCATCTGGATTTCTCAGCTGATGAACCAATAAACTCAGGGTTATCTACGTCAACCTCAAACTCCCCAGCCGTAAGAAGGTGTTGATGACACTGGACCCTCCCCGCGGGGGTGTTCCGGAGAAGGCGTGGACAGTGCCTCAGCACACCGCAGCAGCCAAGGGCGCCAGCACTCACCATCGCCTTCCAACCCCGCGCCTGCCTTCCGTGGGGCACCGCGGTTTCCTCCACGCAGGAGATCCTCAAAGGAACAGACGCTTTTCTTGGATAACGTCTGGGCCTCTCCTTCAGCCTGGGCTTGGGGCATGGTCCAGAGCTGGGCTTTTCAAACGATTTTTAAATGGAAATCTCATGTGGAAACCATAGATGTGTGTGCACATAATAACAAAAGCGGGGACGTGCAGGGCTCTTACATGCACCCGGGACCGTGTGTAGCGCCTTACTATAGGGTGTGTATGCGTGTTAAAGAGGAATTCACCGCCCCGCCCCGCAGCCCAGGGTGCTAAGCTCGCGGATTCTGGGCACCCTTCCACGCAGCTGTGCATTCGCAAAAGCACAGACGAGCCGGGTGGAGCTTGATGACGGTGACTCTGCTCATTCACTCGGAATAATGGAGACTCTGAATCCAACTTTCGGTCACAAGACTTAAAAAGAAGGGGGTAGCAGGGGGACGGGCGGGAGGTAGAATGTGTGCAGCACAAACAGCCTGAAGCAGTAACTGCACACAGATGTCTTCGTGTAACTCTGGGGGCAGCTGTGGGGAAACAGCTCAGCCACAGGGAGAGGGGAAAGCGAAGGGGCAGGCAGATCACAGAAAGGGACGGATATTACCCTACAGGGAGATGTGAAATCTTATATCCACGGAGAGAGAGACTGCATATGACAGGGCGTGCTGGGAAACCGTTCTCCTTCCTCCTGGGCTTAGACGGCAGCGCCTGAGAGACGACGTCTGTCCTTGGGCGGCGCGTGGGGTTTGTGAATTGTCCATCAGTTCTCTGCTGGGCAACTGGAAAGTGAAGAATTACAGCTGCAGCTAGACTTGTAGGGAGATTCGGGGTTCAAGGGCTAGGACTCCATGCCCACCCTGGACTTCTCGGAAGGACTTGGAAAGCCAGAGCTTTCCAGACCGGTCCTGACATCCATGCTCCCAAGGGGAAGCTCCAGACCAAGTAGATCAGCTCCAGGGCCACGTCCTGCTCGGAGAGGCCCCGGACAGGGACCCGAGGACAAGGCCCACGGCAGGCGCTGGGTTTCAAAAGGACCACAGAGCTATGCAGAGAGCCAGAGAGAGTGGAAGGCGAGGTGGGGGGGCAGCTCAGGAGCAGTGAAGAATTGAACCTCCACAAGATTTCCCTCGAACTAGAAGAAAAGCATTACATAGCCTCGTTCTAAAGACGTCCCTCACTTGCTTCAAATGTGGTCTGAGTCTTCCCCAACCATCCAATGAAATGGAATCGGATTTGCGAGTCACAGTGATTGGGGAGGGCGTGGAGGGTGAGATGCAGAACAGTGTGGCGGGGGTCCAAGGCCGAGAAAGGAGGGGCATGGTCCTCGGGGCTGGGGGGACAGCAGGGCGCAGAAGATGGATGTCAGGAAGTCCCCGAGGGCCCCAATGGGTAGCGGAAAGTGCTGGTCCTTCAGCGTCCTGAGAAACTGACCCTTGTGTTATAAGCAAAAGTGACCTCAAATAAGCTTTTTTCCTTATCAGAGAGTCAGCACACACCCATTCCAAACATTTCTCTACAGACTTGAAAATACTTGCTTGTTATTTCCTGTGGTTGAAATGTGGGCTCGTGTTAGTGGTGGGGGACAGAAGCCGTGGGACCTGCCTGTTTCCTAAAGAGAGAAATGCTCTGAGTGCACCTGACGTCACCAGTCTGAGGTGGCTTCCTCACCAAAGAACGTGTTTGGTAAATGTTAGAGGCGGCAGGAAACGAGCGTGGCGTGGGACGGGAACCAGGGCTCCAGCTCAACCTGCCATCAGCCAGAAATGCCCCCTGGGGCTGGTCTCCCGCGGATGCCCTGGATCTCTTCCTTAAATGAGAGGCTGGTGGCCGCCCTTTCCTCCTTCGCACTCCGAGAGGTCCTGCTTGTGGGTGGGGACCACAGAAGGGGACCGAGGCAGAGCCAGCCCCCCCAGAATGTCTGGACGTGGTATTGATCCCACTGTCTTCCCAGGATGACCTGGAGGTGGGCATTCTCGACTTGTGGAGTTGAGATGGTGCCCAAGCACCTGCTAAAACGTGAGGATGGTGGGGGAAGGATGTGGCTCAAATGGCTGGGCGTCCGTCTCCCATATGGAGGGACCTGGGTTCAATCCCCAGGACCTCCCGGTAAAAAAAAAAATAAAACGTGAGGATGGCACGGGTGCAAAATGGAAGGTGCAGCCTGACATCATTCATGTAAAATAGAGGCACCTGCAGGTATACGTTACGCAGGGTTCCTGCACACGTCACACGTGCACATAGCACACCTGTGTACATGCCAGAGAAGCATTCATCAAAATCGTAGCGGTGTTCAGCGACTCTGGGGTGTGGGATTGTGGTTGGTTTTTCCCTGTGTGTTCTCTAACACATAGTATTGGAGCCACCCGCCCCCACACCCACAACACGCCCCCGCAAGACGACGGGTTGACCGAGGTAACGCCTGGGTGACTCCCCGCTCTGGAAGAGTTTGTGTCTTGCCTCACTTTTTGAAAGTGGTGTTTGAAGGACGCCCATGCCCACAGGACCCAGTTAAAGCAGAAGGAAGAGTGCGCAGGGCTGGCCAATTCGGCTGACGCCGAGAGCAGACGCTCGCCCCGGCTGCACTTGTTCAGCAGTGAAAGCAGTACCGCCTGGATCTCGCGGCATCTCACAGCTTCTTCCAGAAGCTCAGCAGACACTGTGAATCGAGAGGAAACTGACGCAAAGTTCTACATCGAAGTTAAGCTGGGCAGCTCGATGCAGAGCCCAATACAAACAACTCCCTTTAGAAGCAGCCAAGAAAATGGTTTTAACAGATACAGCAGGCTTGGACTGGTTAGCACAATCTCTTACCCAATCATCTGACTCGGTATTTAAAAAAAGGAAGGAAAAAAAAAAAAAGCTTTCGCCCAATATCCCTAATTTAATTTGGTCCTGAATAGGGACTGCATTAAAGTGGTAGAAGAAAATATAATTTTAAAAGGTGTATCAGGTCTGAAATAAGCTTTCTTCCTTAGAAAAAATGTGTACAGGGCACATGCCCTCCTCAAAGTTTCCAGAGGGACAGATGAGCCTGGGCTGTGTAAGCTGATGATATGCAGTGACTCACTTTCTTTTTTTTTTTTTTTTAACCAGGAGGTCTCAGGGATCAAACCCAGGTCCCTCCATATGAGAGACAGATGCCCAACCATTTAAGCCACATCCGTCCCCAAGTGACTCACTTTCTATTTGCAGAAGTAAGTTTAGTCCTTGGGAGATTTTCAGATACAGTCCTTTTCCCTGAAAAATAGATTTCTTCCCAGAGAATTTTATCTATGCATTCGATGCTTTATGACTTATTTGGAAGCACTTGAAACATTTTTGGTTCCCTATGGGATGATGTGAATTTACTCAGCAGAATACAGGCCCTTGAAGAACAGAATTGCAGGATCTGTAACTCAACAAGGGTGATTTATAGCTTTGACGGATGTCGGAAAGTAGGAGCTTCAGTGGGCTAAGTTACATTGAAAATTTCCTGGTAAGTTGGACTCCACATTTAGCAATTTGTTAATAAAGCAGAAGAGAGTCTGTTTAAGGTATTAGAACAGAATTCAAATTCCTGAGTAAATTTTAGCCAAGTAAATAACTCCAAGTCCTTCACTATTAAGATCTGTTATCAGCTCGTTGATTACACAAAATCTTGCCAAAGAGCAAAAGCAGAGCACCTGCACTTTACAGAGTGTGTTTTCCTAATGTTGACGTTTTCTATGGCTAAAGGAACTTGAAAGGGCCAGAAGCTAATCTAGAGTTTCATTCACACACTGGCTTGAAAGAATTTAAGTTGAGTTCAAACCTTCTTTTTTAGCTCTCTCAAGACAAGGTTCGTCCCTGGGAACTTGGCCTTAGAGGGGAAAATGGGAGAACAATAAACTCAAAGGCGAAACTCAGGAAATGAGATGCATGGTGAGGAAACCTGTCCCGGCTCTGAACGTGAAGGTGGGTGCCGCTGCGCCCTGACAAGCAGGAACCGCTGGCTGAACGTTCCGCAGAGGCTGCAGGGAGCCCCTCTTTTTGGGTTCAGACGCTGATTTGCTCTGTCAGTTTTCAGATTTCGGTGCCACTGTGTGTGACTGATCATGCTCCTACCGGATCCCAAAGTAGGAGAGGAGTTCGGCGTTTACGTTGTCTTTGACTTTTTTCTAATCTAATAAGTTCATTTAAAAAGTCTCTTAGGTTCTTCATTCGCAAAAAGTTTAATGCTGGACTGGCTTTATACCTATTGCGATAACTGTGCTGGTGGAAGGGAAAAGGGGCTCAGGAGAGAATCAAGGGAAGAGAGAGGCTTATTTCAGACGGGACGGCCAGGGAGGCCTCTCTGAGTGCACAGTCATGAAGCTAAGACCTCAAGAAGGAGGAAAAGCAAGGAGAAAGTTTCGAGAGAGGAGAAACAGCGTTTGCAAAGGCCCTGAGGCCGGAGTGGCTGGCGTGGCAAAGAGAGAGTGGCATGAGCTAAGCTTTTGGAGGTGGGACCTGTAGCTCCGAGGGCACTGCAAGATGTTTATATTTCATTCTAAGTTCCCTGGGAACCCATTAAAGGATTTTAGGTAGAGTGTGGCGTGATCTGATTTCTATTTTAAGATCAACCTATTTTCTGTGTAGAGGATGGGCTGGTCACGGAGGTAGTCAAGGTTGGAAGGGGCTTTGGTGAACTTCGGATGAATTGGATGTAGAGAGTGAGGAAAAGGGTGAATCAAGACATAGCTAAGTCTCTAGGCAGAGGCTCGGGTGATTTCAAGACTTGGCTCCTCCGCCCGCAGTCCAGCGCCGCGGCCGAGGCGGCACTGCTGCTGCAGGTGTGATGGACGTTAACACCATTACAAGAGGGGCCAAAAGCCGCCCTCATCCACACCGGCCGAGCCCGTGGAATCCGTGAAGCGGCCAAAGCCTCAGACCAGCGCCAGGCCCATCGTCCTGTGCGTGCGCCCACTGTGATGAGCCCATGGACGCCCAGCTGGTGAGGCCCTTTGTGCTGAGCACCAAATCAGCCTAAGTAAGGTCGAGGACAACAAGAAACGAGGTGAAGGGGAGGCCTCTGCCAAATGGACAGAGAGGGGAAGCCCCGTAAAGCAGTCGGCTGCAGTCGTGTGGTTGTTAAGGACTGTGGCAAAGAATCTCAGGCCAAGGATGTCATCGAAGAATATTTCAAATGCAAGAAATGAACAAATAGAAAACTTTGCTCTAAAAAAAAAAAAAAAAAAGACATATCTAAGTTTCTCACCTAGGACACTGAGTGAGAGGTGGTGCCATTTACAGTAAGAGTAAGGTGAGGGCTAGAGAACAGGTTTGGAGCCTGTTTGGAGGTGAGGGACCAAGAGGCCAGGGGACACGTCACCTCAGTAATGTCTGCGAATAATCAGTAGGAATTTCAAGAAGATATGGGCGTCTCAAACTTCAGGAAGAGATAAGAAATGGATGAGGACTGGAGATGAGCTGCTGGCACTGCTGGCATCTACATGGCGTCAGAAGTCATGGGGCTGAATGAGATCAAGCAAGGACAGAGGACCGGGAGAAGAGGCAAAGGAACCAGGCTCCCGGCATGTGGAGGCTGGCCAGGAGACGGCCAAGGACACAGCCAACAAGGAGAGGACAGTATCCAAAAAAGCCTGGAGGAAGGTATTTCCAGAAATGGTGCAGGTCACGTGGGTCAATATTGCTAGGAGATCAATAAATACAAAAGCAGAAAAATGTCCATTGGTTGGGGCAACGTGAAGGTGGTTGTTGATCCTGAAAAACGTAGGTTCAGTGAAGTGTTGAGGGCCAAAGCCAGACCAGAGAGGTGGGAGGCAGAGAAGTGAAGCCTGCATGCAGAGGGCATCCATCCAAGAACTTTGGCTCTGATGAAAGCAATTGTTTCCCCATGTACTGTAAGAACAAGCTCCACGGATATTGTCATATTGCAGTCTGTTTTCCCTTCCTGACTTACTGTTTTTTTTTCAGGGTCCTGAGTTCAGCTTTATTAGTTAATAGAATATTAAAATTAATTGTTCCTCCCTATATATTCTGTGTAACATTTATGTAATTGAAGTACCTTTTAAAAAATAAAAAAAGTGAAAAAAAATGTTTCTAAAAATTTTTTTTTAAAAATTAATTGTTCCTAAGTTTAACTAAAAACAGAATTTACAAATATTTATATCTTCTGAAAATCATTTCCAAGTTAAGAATGAAATAAAAAAGTATATTCTATATAATCCAAGTCCGTTGGCTTCAAATTCCATCAGGGCTACAAAAACTGCATTCAGCAACATCAGTCTTATTAGGTTCTTCAAAACCTTCCGTTCAACCTACAAAGTTCTCTTCTACGACGGGGGAAGGAACAGAAATCCCCACCGCTTTTGAAAATATGGAATGCTTCACCAGCTTGTGCATTGCCGCCACACAGGGGCCAGGCTAATGTCTCTGTGTTGTTCCTGTTTTGATCCCAAAGTTCTCTTTGCTTCAATTTTCAATTAGAACTAACTGGAAAATCACCTCCTTTCATCCCAGCAAGAAACCTGGACGTTATTGTCCTGCCAAGTAACTGCCAATTATATTGACATAAATAAACTTCCTGAAAGACGGTGTCCTTGTCGACTAAAGATATCATTCGGGTGACTCTGATTTCTTGTTTGAAGCTGAAAATATCTTTCCGTCTCCATGAAACCAATTAATTATTCCCCTTGTAGTTCAGCCAAGAAATTGAAAATGGCCTTTCGCTGGCATGAGCAAATTGTCTCCTGTCGTTCGTGCCCCACAGCCACTCTTGGTTTGCTGCCACGTTTTAACCCTTTCTTTTGCCCTATCCACTACCACAAATGATCCTAACAGTGAAGATCATTAATAGTGAAGCAGAAACTACTATTGTAACTGCACAACTGAAATAAAACTGCTTTCCCAAGTCTCCCCTACAGCTGGGTGTAGCTACATGATTGAATTCTATCTAGCAAATGAGATGAAAGTTGTGAGTAACTTCTAGGAAATGTCCTTAAAGACAGGGACATACCCTTCTTATCCCCTTCTTCCCACTGACAGATTGTGGATTTGATGGCTGGAGCTTGAGCAGCCATCTTGGACCATTTGTTGGCACATAAAGATGATGAATCAGGAAGATGGATGAAGCCTTGGTCCCCGATAATAGTGGAGCGACCATACTACCTCCAGACTGCTTCTACCTCCAGCAATCATTTATAGAAGGGGGAAATACATTTCTCCCTGTTTAAGCTCCTGTTATCTTGAACCTCCTGTCTCACATGGGTGAACTTAATCCTGAATCTTCCCTATATTTAGTATACCCAGAATTCTTAAAACAAATTATTAAAAAATTAGCAGTTTAAAACAACACAAATTTATTATCCTATAGTTCCATAGGTCATAACTCTGACATGGGTCTCAATGCACTAAATTCAAGTTGTCAGCAGGGCTGCACTCCCTTCTGGAAGCTCTAGGGAAGGTGACTGGGGGACTGAGGTCACTTCCTGGCTGTGGGCTGAGGGCCATTCCCAGTTTTCAGAGGCCGCCACATTCTTCAGCTCAGGCCCCTTCCTCCAGCTCTAAAGCCAGCAGCGGTGGCTCAAGTCCCCTCTCACCGTGACTCTCTCTGCTCTTGTCACCTCATCTCCGGCATGGCTGGGAAAGGGGCTCTCCACTTAAGGATTCATGTGATTCCATTCGGTCCACCCAGGTGATCCAGCCTCATCTCCCTACCTCCAGATCCACACCCTCTGTTCCATATGCAAGCTCTCTTGTCCTGCAAGGTAACATATTCCCAGGGACAGGGGACTTGGGTGGGAACATCTTTGGGGTGGGGTGGGGTGTATTATCCTGCCCACCACTCTGAGGTTGTAACTCATATGTCATTTGCTTGGCCAGCTCTGAATAAGGAAGAGGCACCCACGAGACAGAGGCATTGGTGCATTTTAAAATCTCCTTAGTCACGCTTCTTTGGACATGTGGGCAGCAGGTAGCATGCCCAGCTAGGAATAAGGGCCGTGAAGGCAATGTTTTCTTCCCCCAAGATTTACTTTATTTATTTATTTATTTATTTGTTTGTTTGTTTGTTTATTTCTCCCCACCACCACCTCCACCCTCATTGTTTTGCGCTTGCTGTGTCTGTTCGTTGTGTGCTCATCTTCTTTTTAGGAGGTACCAGAACTGAACCCGGGACCTCCCATGTGGGAGGGAGGCGCCTAATTGCTTGAGCCACCTTCACGCCCTGCTTTGTTGTGTCTCTCATTGTTTTTCTCCTTGTGTCTCTTTGTTGCATCATCTTGCTGCGTCATCTTGCTGCATAAGCTCGCCACACCAGCCTGCTGCGTCAGTTTGCTGTCTTACTCATCTTCTTTAGGAGGCACTGGGAACCGAACCTGGGACCTCCCATGTGGTAGGTGGGTGCTTGTAACCGTTGGGGAATTTGATGTAATTATGAATTCCAAAAATATAATTGGATCATGCCTGTAATCTGATCTGTTAATCTGGGCATGATTGAATTATGATTAGGGCGTTGACTGGGCCATGTCAGTCAGTAGGGCATTGAGCCCCACCCCCTGGTAGGTGGGGAATTGAATATAAAAGGCAAGGCAAAGAACAGAGTT
>JAQZBX010023351.1:0-30901 GCA_029593785.1 Cabassous unicinctus | reverse complement strand
CCCACAAGCCAGCAGGCAGCGGGAGTTGCGGATGTAGGATCCGCGGCTCCAGCCAGCCGTTTTCTGTGCGGGCGGGGCTCAGCCCTCCGCGCTGACCACCAAAGGCAGGCCCAGAACTCACAAATCTCCACCTATCACTCCACACCGTGGATCCGCCAGCTGCTAGGCGATCCAAGGCTCCCACTCCGCACGCCCACCGCACAGTCCCTCGGGTGGGACCCGCGTCCACAGTCGGCCGTCCCGGGAGATCCGAACCGCGAGCAACCACCTAGATCGACGCCATCTTGGTCCCCCGGGAATATATTTTTGAAATATGTTAGGAAAGGACACGTGACAGTACGCAGATTTGTTATGAAAAATTAAGATATTTTTAAAATAAATTTTTATTTTAATAATTACATAATTATTTAAACATGTATCACTTTTAATTCTTAATATGTTTATTTTCCATGGATGAAATTTCTTAAGGATTTTCAATAGTTCTTTAGAATGTAAAAGGGCCCTGGAATAAAAAAACCATGAGAATAGTTGAATTATGTAAATTCTATTAAATTGTGCTCTGCAGTACTTTAAATAGCTTTAGATGGTGTACGTTTGTATGTATTTTGCTTAATGTTACCCTCTTTTGAGAGTTCTATTTCTATGACTATAAAGATATGATTCTATTAGATGCCTGGACATCACACTCCTTCATACTCCTCTCCAGGTATCTAATCTGCCCAGTTCCATATGCACCATGATCCACCCTATATTATTCTTGTCATATCAGGGAATTATTTTAGCCTCTCCCAAATGGAGAAATCCTTCAGAGTCCTGCTTTTTTTGTCTAAAATACTCATAGAAAGACTGATGTCATGAGGTTGCTATGAAAGGAGGTAAAGATATGCTGAGGCTCTCTGAAACCCTTGCTGAGCACTCCCAGCTCCGGTAAAGCCAAAAATTTCCTGTCCTAAGAAAAGGGGGTATTTCTGCTTTCATCGATTTAACTTTTCTAATCACCAAATGTTTCCTACCAACTTTCATTCATAATTGTATTGATTTCCTGTAGTGGTATGTGGAGATTTCAATTTTTCAGCCTTCATTTCTAAGACTTTCCTTAGAGCTCTTTTGCCTCTCCCATATTCTGATAATTTCCTGATTGGAAGCTATTAATAAGCATAGTCAGAAAACAACAAATAGGCAACTTTCCCCTACATGCCTGTGGGGGACCTAACATTATGGTCAAATCCTCAAAAAATATCTGCTAATAGTCCCACTCTGTGATTCAAATTCTTTTATTTGCTTTCATTGTAAAATCGATTTTAAATATTTGCCATTTTCTTTAATTTAATAACTCCTGGTCAATAGTGTCCTGTTTTGTGTGGTGTTGGTAATTTTTAAAGTATATGATTTGCCTTCCCCTTATAATGTTAATTCAAACCCTCCTAAAACACAATTTTATTGGGGTTGTGTGATTTATTGATATATTTTAATTTAAGTAATTATATTTTTAAAGATAAAATTTTAAATGTATTGAATTAACAATGACTATGAAACTTTTTTGATTCCTTCTCTTTTGTAAACAAAATATTGTTTGCTAACTTGTCCTAAGTACTATTATGAATTTATCTAATCTCAAGAGAATAATAAAGAATCCTTAACAATCAGAGGTTAAGAAAACTAGCTTCTCTGTAGGTTGAAGTCACTAGTTCCCCAGAGCTCTTGAGATTTATGACATATGTGTCTTCATAAAGAATACTCATGTTTATGAAGAATCTAGAAGCACAATTGTTCCTATGATTGGAGGTAAACATGTGTTTCCCTGAGAAGTCATTCCTTGAATTTTAGTCTGGGAAGAATGAGGTAGACTCACAATTTTTGGAAAGTCTATTTACTTGAGAAAAAGTATTATTCATGTTGTAAAAGACAGACATCTTTTTTTGTTTCTTAGCTATATTTGTATGCTTTAACTCATGTATTTCTTTAAGATGGCTAATTAAAAATTCACTGTGATGCATCTCAAGGTCATTAACATAATTATTTTTGTTCCATGTATAAATTGATGCTAATAGAGAGTTTTGAATATTTCTGATTCTGTTTTTAATAGGTGGTTAGTTTGAAAACTGGTACCTGATATTTACAAACACTGAAAGTAAAAGGATACATAAATTGCCAAGATATTGAAATAGAGCAACTACTATGAATTAAATATTATTTGAACTAGAATGTAGTGTTTAGTCAAGAAATTCATAGAAAGAAGAGAGTTGGCATACCATTTCATGGAAATCAATCCTCGTAGACAAAAACAGTCATACATATATCAATGGATTGGTTGAGATATCCAGTGAGGTTTTTATTTATGAACAACTTCTAATATTTATTTGTAAGATATTCAGAACAAGGTATGCTATATATAGATTTTTATTATATATATTTATTTCATGTGTTTAACAATTGTTGAGGGATAAGTGTTTAAGTATTTCTACTACTTAAATTGTGAAGAAAATAATTTCTACATTTCCTTTATATAAGTACCGGAGATAAACCCTGAAATCTCTCTCCCTCTTATGGCAATGGTTATGCATTTAATTGTCATGATGCACTCTGAACTACAAGATATATGATAAATGTAGCAGAGGTGCACTTGGGGATTTGTAGAGAACAAGTAGAAAAATGCAATCTAGACATGTAGAATAGGAAAGAAACTTCTAAGGATAAATAACAATGCATGGTTTTGATAAAGGCAATTTAGAAATCACCTGAAAGTTTTGTTATGTTTAATAACACTTTAGTTAAATATCAACATAAACATTTAGTATTATCTTAATATTTAATAAAATCTCTATTTAAATGACATTCTATTTATCTTCATATATTGAGGATTATAGAAGAAATATTCATAATCAAAAGATTATTATAGAAAAACAATTTGCCAAAATGTATTGCAAAAGTGCTACAAATTAATATGAACAAAATTAATGAAAGTAAAACATTATTATCTACATAAAATTCTAACCATTTTATTTGATTGTATAATTACAAATGGATTATATATATAAAGAATAAATAAACGTAGTTTCTCACATTTTTATTCTTACTACCCCTATTTGATATGTTTTTCACATATAAAAATAATAATTCTGAAATGAACTATTAGTTTTAGAATTGTAAGGAAAATTAAGATTGAAATATTTGTTTATGCTTTGGTATGTTTCAAGACAAGCAAAAGTAAAATTGTTGTGTCTACAATTGCTATTGAGAGGGAAGAGATTTCCCTAAAATCTAGAAAATATGTAGGCAAGATACTTGAACAGAAATATGGGTCTTCATCAAGTACTGGAATTCATGACTGATGAATCCTCCTTTGTGGAGGAGTGATTTTGGGTGGGATTATTTTCTTAGATACTGTGTGCAGGTTATAAGGTAAATTGCAAAGAAAGGAAGGGAACTGTGGTAAACACTGCAAAAGGAACCTGGAATCAATTAGATTTTAAGAGAATCTAATCTTTAATTGATGTTGCTATTTAGGTGGAGAGCAATGGCTCACACTCTTGTGTTATAGAACAAGTGAAATAGAAAGAGTGATGCCACCTGATCCATATAGTTACCACCATGAAACCCGTTCTGAGAAGACCCTCAGAAGCATTCTTTAAGTGTGTTAAAGAAATTGATTTTTATTCAGGTGGCCCAAAATTGGGAAATATAAGCAAACATCCAAGTCACCTCTTATATGAAGACGATCACAGTGCAGTGTTCAGACAAATGGGCTCATGCAGAGCATCTGCTGTAGAAGATATGTGATATGACCATTTTTTAAATGAAGGAAATGAGAAAATAATGCCTGCTTATGTCCAGGCCAATGTTGAAAAGATAATTTGCTGAAATAATGTAAATGACTCAGTAACTGAAAGGTTTATGAGCCTCATTTTAGGTCATCCAATGTATGGATTATGTATTCCTATGAATGTTGAAATTAACTTAGAATAATTGAGGATAGAAAGTGAAAAGGGAAATATGTGAATTCATTGCTTTCTAAATTCTTGTGTTCATTTCCCTAAGCCGAATTCTTCATGAGAAACCACATATTTATACCAAGCGAGCCATTTTATTTGGGGGCAATATGGATTATATGCACTGAGGTTTTAGTATATTTTTATTTTATACTTTGACTATAGGGAAATGGAAACATAGGGAACATGGACAATCTCACCATTTTCACAGAATTCCTTCTCATGGATATCTCAACCTCTCAAGAGCTCCAAGTCCTGCAAGGTCTGATGTTCTTAATGATATCTCTGGGAGCCCTGAGTGGGAATTTTCTGTTATTGTCATGGTAGGTGATCCACATTTACATCATCCAATACACTTTGTAATAGGCAAATTATCCCTCATAGAACTTTATTGCATTTCAGTAACTGTGCTCAAAATGATTGTGAAATCTCTGACAGGCACCAAGTTGATTTCTCTTCCAACATCTGCCACCCAGATATTCCTGGCTCTCTTCCTTGTACAGAGTTAGCCTTCCTAGTGATGATGTCCTATGATTGCTATGTTGCCATTTGCCACCCCCTGCACTATGGGCTCACCATGACTACGCATCTGTGCATACAGGCAGCTGGTGTCTCATGTGCAATGCGTTGCTGTTTTCAGGTGTCCACACAGGTGTCATGTTCAGGCTTCCATTCACAAAGTCAAATGTGTTCCACCAATATTTCTGTGATGTACCTCAAATTTTGAGGATCTCATCTCCAGATGTTCAGTTTTCTGAGTCAATGGCCTTATCTCTAAGTGTTTGTATTGTATTAGCATGTTCTGCTTTTATGATTAAGCCCTATATTGATATATTTTCAATGCTGCTTAGAATGCATTCTCTAGAAGCCCATACAAAACCATAAGCACCTGTGCCCCACAGTTGGCTGTTCTCACTTTGTTTGTAATTTCTGGGGTTAATGCTGCCTTTGGTCCCATTGCAAGAAGACCTTCTCTTAAAAATCTTCTCATAGCCGTGTTCTACATCATGGTGCCCCTGTTCACAAACCCGATCATCTATAGTCTTCATAACAGAGGGCTTAACAATGCTCTATGCAGAATGTTCCAGAGATATTTTGAATTCCCAAGCAGGGTTTTCTTGATTAAACAATTCTAAAAATTATTTGAATGTAGTTTAATTTGTATATGATATATGTTCTAAATTTCACTCTACTCATAGTAACTGTCTGGGGTTTTTTACTCTGCATATATTTTGTTGTTTCATCTATTTAGTGTTTAATTTGTTGTTTCATATGCCAGCTATATATCTGCCTCTAATTTTTTCAACTCCATACATTTATGTGATTCACATTCTTGTGGAAAATATATTCCACATTGTTAAAAGTGTTTTGAATAACATTTTGGATATTATTGAGTGATGTCAAGGAATAACAACCTTTGGAGAAAACCATGGGTGAGTGCCATAATAAGGCCTACACAGTTGAAAGAACTTCAAGTTATCGAATACTGCTACCCTGGAAGGGAATATTGAAATTTTTCAATTGGAAATTCAATTAAAATTGCTCTCTTTGCATTCAGCTTTCTACAATGTCTGCACACAATAATAAGGTGATTAAAATTGAGACACACCTGCAGATGAAGGACACAACTGCAGAATTAAGGACACAACAATGATATAGCACTGATATATGTGTTAAAGCTGCATCCCTCATTCAAAAGTGTACTATAAAAACCAGAACTGCAAACAGAATATTATTTGGAATCTTAAATAACACATGTCTCAGGGTCTAAATTCAAGTGATAGCATACATATTTCAAAATGTTCAGTTTCAGCAAAGGTTATCACAGACACAAGAAAATGGAAAGTGATGGTTCAGGCAGAGGAGAAAATAAAACATTAGTAACTAGCGAGGAGTGAGAATTTAAGTCCCCTTGCCTAAGTGGACAAAAATAGAAAAATCTTGTCTCTTGCCCATAATACATGTCCATTGTGTTTTAGTTATACGAACGTTTAATTTTAATAGAGTATGACTTAGGTTGCTTGAAATTTACTTAAACTTTAAGTAAATTTAAGCACCTTTAGTGCTCCCCATTATATTACAGTAGTGCTTCAATAGCCCATGGATATAAAGCCAGTGTATTAGGCTTTTTCACACTAAATGACAAAGAAAAGAATAATGTGAATTAAAAAGAGCATTATACTTTGCCATAATATGGTTTCTATTTGACATTTGGGAGGATGATTCTCCATTAGCCTAAGTATTAGTCAGCCAAAGGGGTCCTAATGTGAAATACCAAAAATGGGTTCGTCTTCATAAAGGGTATTTATTTGGGGTAGAAGTCCACTGTTTCCAGGCCATAAAGTGTTAAGTTTCTTCTGTCACCACAGTCCATTGCCATGTGTTAGAGCAAGACAGCTGCTGGCGTTTGCCAGGGTTCAGGCTTCTGGAGTTCCTCTCTTCCAGGGGCTTCAATTCTCTCTAGGCTTAGCTCCTGTTTCCTCCAGAAGGTCAGCTGTAGACGATCAGGTGAACTGCTTGCTTCTCTTCTCCTGGGACCTTCTTTCCAACATCAAAACTGCTTCTCAAAAGACTGCTTCTCAAAAAACTGCTTCAACTCTGTTCTTGCCATGCCTTTACATTTGATTTCCCACCCACCAAGGGGTGGGGCTCAATGCCCTACTGATGTGGCCCTGTCAATGCTCTAATAATAACTTAATCATGCCGATATTAACAGCTGAGTACACAAACATGATCCAATTATATTTTTGGAATTCAAAATTGCATCAAACTGCCCAACTGCAACAGCCTAATTTCTACAGTAAGGGGCATGTCCAACACAAAATGGACAGGAGTGCTGAATAAAGAGTTGTGCACTGACTATTGGGCTCAAGTATAACATAGCCTAACACAATTGTTACAATGCCACAGTATCATTTAAAATGGTTGTACCAAATGATGCACTCATCATTAGGGTTTGAGGTTTCTCTTTTCTCAACATCCTCATTCATATTTTATATTTTCAGATATTTCAAATGTTTATATTGCACTTAGTATTGTATGTGTATATATGAATATATATGTATAGGTACGTGAATGTACATGTATTTACATATATAGAGAATTGTGCTAAGCTTGAAAGTTTTAATGTACAATAATGTTTGTCTGTAATTCTTTTCTCTGAAGTTTCTCTATATATTTGTGCCAGATACATTTCCCTGATTTGTTATATAATCCATGGTTATCTCTTTAGCATTTGAGGAAAAGAAATTATCAAAACTCTTTGTAATAAATAATCAATACTTTGCCTTGTGGTTTGCATTTTGTTTCTTTTATGGGTAATTCAAGAAATAAATGACAGATAGTTTGAAATCATGGAGACTTTATCCATTAATAGTCTCTAAATCCATTATTGTTTTGACTTATAATGACTTTTAATGTATATCATTTGTATATAGTAAGAAGGAGTGAAATTTATTTTTTCTTTATAAATATCCAACTATCCAAGCACCATAAACTGAAAATTAAATATTAATGAAACTATTCCACACTTTCTCTGTCATATTTTGTGTTTCTAATGGATGACATCTGAAGCTGTGCTCTTTAATCTGTAGCATTATACACTGTAGCCTTAGAAACTGGATATCAACTGAAGAGGTGAATTAAAATGATAGCTTTTTATGATTTATTGCTTTTAAACTTGAGTAAGATTGCACTTTTCAGAGAAGGAATATTAATGAAACAAGAATTACTATATCTTAGTAAACATGACAAAATGTAATTCAAGTTATAGACAGTATTGTTTTGGTTTGAAATCATGCGCAACCCAAGAAAAACATGTTCTTAAAGTTAATCCAGTCCTGTGGCTGTGAGCCCATTGTAAGTTGGACCTTTTGATGTGGTTACTTCAAGGTGTAGCCCTCTACAGTCAGAATGAGTCTTAATCTTAAAACTGGAGTCCTTTATGAACAGAATGAAATTCAGAGAGGGAAATAAAGCCATAGATGGAGCTGCCATAAGCCAAACATCAACAAAATCCAGAACAGAAGGGAGAGACCATATGGCAAACTAAGGACCAAGGATCACCAGCAACCAGCCTCCAAACAGCACAGTCTTTGGGGAGAAAGTATCACCTTGAAAATGCCTTGATTTGGAAGTTCTTTTAGCCTTTAAACAATAAGCTAATACATTCATATTGTTTAAGTCAATCCATTTCATAAGTATTTGCTTGAGCAGCTTAGGAAACTTAAACAACTAAAATCAAGGAAATAAATAAATATTAATAGATGTTTTATCAGTTTGTGAAAAAAAGCTCTAACATTCAAAATTTAATTAATATTCAGAAAGGTTTTCTGGATTTAAACTGTTAATTTGAAAGGAAAAATAATTATTTTCCAAATCACATTTAGATTTCAATGAGTAATTTTAAAATAGTTTCAATATTATATAAATTATCCAGGATATAAGAGGTTTACTGGGTTTCTCTCTCTTTTCATATCATTTTCTTCCATTTTATAGGTAATCATAATCCTGGCTGCCAATGCAGGAACAAGCATGTCTATCAACAGTTTAATAAATAAATTCTTGTTTGCACTACATTTCAAAATATCCCATGTCTCTTCTGATGTCGCCTTCCATGTAGTACCCTTTTTAAGATATGTAAATAGAGTTACCATTCATTAATAGCCAACTGAGTCACTTAACCTTTGACCAATAAAATGTGAGCAAAAATAATGTGTGTGGACTTAAGAGCTAACCTATGTACTTCTTTATAAGATCTTTTAAATCCACCAAGAGAACCACTAACATCCCATATATGGTGTTCTCCAATTGCCTACTCTTGGAATGTAGATCATACATAGCAATGCTATAGACAGCACAAAATGACATGTGTCACAAGTGGAAAATAATTGCTGTGACTCTCAGCACTGACTAAACTTTATTCCTTACTGCAAACGAAACAAGTCTTAGCTTACTAATACAATAACAAATGGTTTTGCAAAGCAGTTTTACCAACTTGTGCACACAAACAAGTATTACATCCACATATCCTTGGCTTCACAACTTCCCTAGCAATTGGGGCATCCAAATATATTTTTTCCATCCTACTGATTTTCTGGCAGGACCGTGTGGTTATATTTTGTATTTTCAGTCAATACTAAATATGAAGAATGTATTTCTATATTTAAAATAGGATATATGTGTTTACTCCATTTGAAAGTTGCTTTCTAGGCTTTAAAGTTTAATTTTAAGTGGTTTATGATATCAAATTCAATGTCTTTGTTTCGGTTCTAGAGAAAGAAGTTCTTCATTGTAATGAAGTCAGATTCACAAATAAGCTATCGTTGTTTGTGTTTTGGTATCCTTTTCCCTCTCTTCCTTCTCCTCCTCTTCTTTCATGCATATAAAATTGTTTCCTGATTTAAACTACTGAAGATATCTACAAAATTATTATAATACTGCTTTGCTTTCAGTGAAATTTTTAAATTTTCTCAAAGGGTCTGCAATATCTATGCCACATATCAGTGTGTGTGTTTTTTTGTGTGTGTATATATGTATATACACACATATACATATATACATACAACTTATATTTTCATGCTATTTCTTTACAATTTAATTTTTTAATTTTTTATCTTTAGTTGCTAATTATTTTACATCTGATATTAAAATTAATATAAGATTGAGATCAAGACAAATATATACCTGCAATGATATATTCATTATTTACCTATTTTTGTGTTAATTTAACCAATGCCTATTTTTACATTTAAAATATTGTCATATGTTTTAGTGAACAATTAATGCATGGAATTTTGCAATAAAATGTTTATTCATTTTATATATTATACTTTTGCATATAAATTAATAAGGAAAATAATTTAGAATGCTATATTTTAGAAGGGACATTTTAATTAATTCTATAATTTTTACTTAGTAATCTTTTTAAATAAATTTACATGTGTCATATGAAATTTACTTTATAACCATTTGAAAGTCAATACAAATTGTTTAATGAAATGCAGATTGTTTGCCATATTTTCTTAAAATCTTAATTTATTTTCATTTGTAGTACTTATAATTTCACTAATTGGCAGCTACCATCATCTTATCATTTTATACTTTAACTGCAGCATATCAGCAGATATGGGAAACCTCACAACTTAGCAATATCTCAAGTTCTCTGGAGATTTTTTTCTAGTGATTTAACTAGGAGAAATTACTTGAAACCTTATGACAGTTATTGCCAGTGTAACAGATACAGAGCCACACTCTCCAATGTGCTTCTTTATAAGAAATTTATGCCTTATAAATCTTTGCTGAATTTTGGTTACTGTTCCCAATCTGATTGCAAATAACCTGGCAGAGAGTAAGCCAGTCTCTCCCCCAGCATGTACTGCTTAAATTTTCCTGTATATTTGTTGAGGTGAACATATCTTGTGGTGCTGTCTTATGACCATTATATTGCCATCTCCCAAATTTGGCAAAATGGGCTTACCATCACCCCTTGTCTGTACCTGCAGGCAATGGGTCTTTTAGGGGTCACTGTGCTCATCATTTCTTCTATCCAGACTGGTACCATGTTCAGGCCTCCATTCACATAGTCAAACATGATCTATTATTTCATCTGGGATAGTCTTCAAACTTTGAGGATCACATCTTCACATGTTCTGTTTTCTAAGTCTGTGGTCCTAGCAATAAATTTTTGAATTTTTAGTATGTTCTTGCTTGCTTTAGGTTTTATACATTAGGACACGTTCTATAGAAGCTGTTAACAAAGCCTTACCCAGTTGTTCCCCACAGGTGTTAATTATCATTTTGTTTCTAATATCTGTTTCAATTGTTCTCTTGGGTCCAATTGCAGATAATGCATCTCTTACATATCTTCCTACAGGCTTGTTCTAATCCAGGGTGTCCCCACACATGAACCCATCATCTATATTGGGTGGAACATGGAGATTAACAGTGCTCTAGGCAGAATGTTCAACAGATGTTTTCAGTTCTGTAGCAGGAATTTTTGGATTATGAATTCTTAAATACAAAATTTTTAAAAGTCTAATTTATACATGATCTGTGTTCTTCAGTTTCATTCTCTTCTTATAATATCTACTGTTTTGTTGTTTATATACTTTGAGTTTACTTGTTAGTGATCTGTATCTCTCTCTCATAGTTATTCATACTCAATATTTCAAGAGTAACTCATGTATTCTTCTTAAAAACTATTCCCACATTGTTAAAATATTTTGTAAAATATTTAGGATAATTTTTAGTTATGAAAAATAATAATATATGGAGAAGCATATTGGCTTTTACTATAATAAGGGACCACACATATGAGAGAACTTCAAGTACCAGGATATTGCCACCCTGGAAATGAATACTGAGTGTTTTGAATTAGGGAATTCAATTCAAATTGTTATCTTTGTATTCACCTTTCTTTGTCTGCACCAAATAAAAAGTGATTAAAATAGATACACAATCACAGTATTAAGGACACAATAAGGATATAGAAAACGAAGTATGACATCAATTTGAGAAGACCATGCCTTTTTATCAACACCTGAAGAGATGCCTATACCATGAGAAATCTTCAAATTGCTGGATAATGTCACTCTGTAAGATTATACTTTGTCTTAGAAACTTAGTGTTTTACATACTTTCTTTAAATTCACTCTCATACAAGTGTCTTGACTGACATCCAACATAAAATTCACTTCACCATAAACTTGAGGATCTATTTATGAACACTCAATTCTATTCCTTTGGTCCATATATCTATCTTTATGCCACCACCATGCTGTATTTATCACTGCAGCTAAGTATTATGCTTTAAATTCAGGAAGTGAGAGTCTTCCAACTTTCTTCTTTTTTTTTTGCAGGTATTTTTGTTACTTGGGAATAATACCCTTTTAAATAACTTTTATAATTGGCCTTTCCAATTGTGAAAAATAAAATACTGTTGAAAGTTTCAATGGGATTGTGTTGAATCTGTATGTAAATGGGTAGAATTGACAGCTTTATGATATTAAGTCTTCCAATACATGTACATGGAATATCCTTTCACTTATTTTGGTATTCTTTGGTTTCTTTAAGCAGTGCTTTATAGATTTCTGAATGCAAGTCTTTAATGTCCTCTGTTAAGTTTATTCCTAAATAATTGATTATTTTAGACTCTACTTAAATGGGATTTTTTTCCTGACTCCCTCCTCAGATTTCTCATTAGTAGTGTATAGAAGTGAAACTGATTTTTTCACATTAATCTTGTATCCTGACAATTTGCTGAACTCATCTATTAGTTGTAGTCACTTTGTTGTGGAATTTTTTTGTGATTTTCTCTATATAGGAACATGTTATGAGCAAATATTAAAGTTTTTTTTCTTCCTTTCCTATTTGGATGCATTTTATTTCTCTTTCTTGCCTAACTGTGCTTTCTAGAACTTCTAGCTCCATATCAAATAAAAGTGGTGAGAGTGGGCATCCTTGATTTGTTCCTGATAAGCAGGAACACTTTCTGTTTTTCTCCATTGAGTGCAATGTTAGCTGTGGATTTTTCATATATGCAGTATATCATGTTGAGAATATTTGCTTCTATTCCTATCTTTTGGAGAGTTTTCATCAAGCAAGGATTTTGGATTTTGTAAGATGCCATTTCCACAGCAATCAAAATGGTTATGATTTTTCTTCTTCAATTTAGTAGTGTAATGTATTACAATCATTGATTTTCTTATGTTGAACCACGCTTGCATAGCTCGGATAAAACTCTCTTGATCATGATGTATAATTCTTTTAATGTCCTTTTGGATTTGATTAGCAAGTATTTTCTTGAGGATTTTTTTTTTATTGTGGGAAAAAATCAATTTTTTCACAATACAAACAAATATTTGCATAATGATATATAAATACATATGCATATATGTGCATTTGTTTACATAAATGTTTATATATATATATATATATTTTTTTTTTTTAAAGGTGCTAAGATTACCGAAATATTACTCAGAAATTACAGGGATTCCCATGTTCCCCACCTCCCACACCTCCAACAACATCCCACACCATCATCCTTCATCCATGTGACACAACACCCGCAATGGATATACACATTCTGGGGCCTTGCCACCGAGCATGGACCACAGTTCACATCATAGACCACACTCTCTCCCACACAGTTCTGCATGTTATATGCTGATGGAAAATGGCATACATCCATCACCGCAATGCCCCTCAGGACAACCCCAAGTCCCAAAAATACCCCTGTATTTCAACTGCCCCTCCTCTCCCTGCCCCAAAAATGTCCAGTGACCACCGGCTCCACCTCACTGTTACAATTTCTTCCATTGCTTGAATCATAATATGTCTACAACAGAACACCACCAAGTCCACTCTAGTCCACAGCTCCTCCCCCAATCCTGAGGGGACTGGGAGGTGATGTCCACTCCACTTCCAAGTGAGAGAGGGCTTATGTCCCGTTTATACTGTGGATGGGTATACCTGCCTGCAGCTGCAGGCCCTTTCCATTTCCTGGGATGGCGATTGTCCATCATCGTCTCCTCGCCTGGCCGCTTGGATGAGTCCTTTGAGCTGTAGGGTAGGGGTTGCAGCTTCACTGAGATTCCAGGCACAGCTGGCACATAGGTAGGGCAGAGGCTTCAGTCTCTGGAAGTACACCTAACAACTCCAGCATCACATATAGGTTTGAATAGAAGGGACTGATGGACCATGTGCAGGGAGGACTTATTTGAGTCCAACTCTGTCATCTCATGAGCACAGATTCCACTGAAGAGCCCACTAATTAGGCATCAATCTCTGGGACTATCCCCACTTATATAGGACTTCGGGGTTTCCAGAGCCCTCAGAGATCCCTCTGTGTGGGGTGATATCCACTTTGGTGTTCTATGAGATCGTACTGAGGTGTGCGTAAGCATTACCTCTGGGATGACCTCCTGACTCTCCTTGAAGTCTCTTAGCCACGTGAACTGATTTTTCTTTACCTTTTCCCCCTTTTATTCAAGATCTTTTTCCAATCATGTTGCCCGTTGGCACTTGGTATTAATCCCTCGTTGCCAGGGTGGCTCATCCCCGGTAGTCATGTCCCACGTTGGGGGGAAGGTAGTGCATTCATATGCTGAGTTTGGATTAGAGAGAGCGCACATTTGAGTAAAAAGGAGGCTTTCAGGTGGCAATCCTTAGGCAACCCCACAACAGTAGGCTAAGTTTCAATTACAAGAGCAAGTACTCATAAGACTTGTCCTCAATAACAAGAACCCATCAGTGGGCCATTGTCTTTTGCCAGACACGGCCTCTACACTCAGGGGACTATTGCTGCTCCCTTGGGGAATGTAGCAGAGCTTTTCAGGCTGGGAATTCAGATTCCCTCATATATTGAGTAATTTTCTACCCACCGTGACCATGTCCCATCCGTTGATCTTTTAAACAATTTTATATATCTTTCATGGATATTCAGATGGACTTACTCCCATGAATCTCACATCTCAGACAACCCCCACCAATAATCCACTGCAGCCCCCTTGTAACCCTTCTGTGATCTAAACCTTCCCTTAACATGAAGCCCTTTTAATAACAAAATACAATTAATAGGGAAAAGAAATAATAATGATAAGCTTAAATGCAAGATATAAGTACAAGAAAACTCAGAAGAAGAAAAAAGAAACTAAACGAAAAACAAAATATAATTAGTGGATTGGGACATTCAAAAAATTGGTGGAAAAAAAAACAGAGAAAAAATATCCTTTTTTTTTTAAATAAATTATACTTTTTTCCTTTTATCACTGTATTATCAGCTGTCCAATGTACTGAGACACCTTCCCCTTCTCATTCCCCAGTCTTTCCCAATTTTGATTTAATTTTCTAAGAAGTTTTAGGTCACAGCAAAGTCACACACGGAATACTAGAGGCTCCCACCTACTCAAACATCCTCCCCTTTCCCCTCCCATATTAAAACCTTTTTTTTTTTATATGTTAGCATTGTTATAAATGTTATACAGATAGTAAGATATAGCAACTAAAAATTGTCAATGGTGTAAAGTATGGTTTACAGTTTAGACTGTACAGTTTAATAATATTTGATGTTATTTACTATGTCCTGTGTCCATTATTGTAAGTTGTATTTCCCATTACAACTAAACACTGCATTTGAACTTTTCTATTCCTTCCTCCCCACCTCCTGGGGCATATGACTCTTCCCTGTCTTGGCTCATGGGATGACAAGATTCATATTTACATGCCCTGGGTATTCTAACCTGCCCTTCCTAATCTACCCACCTGTTAATCCTGCACCACCAAATCTCTACCCACCTGTCCTGTCCTTCAATATGTAACTATATTCTTTCAATTTACCATAGATTATGCCAATATGGGTGATGGCTCACAACCTACCCTTCTCTCTCTCTCTCCCTTGTTAGCTTATCTTTCAGTCAGTGATTCTCAGAAACTGTTAAGTTTCCTCAATTCAAATCAATGAGGTCATAAACTCTTCATCCTTCAATGCCTGATTTGCTTCACTCAACATAAGGTCTTCAAGATTCATCCATGTTATTCCAAGTGTTAGCACTTTATTCCTTCTAACAGCTGAGTAATATTCCATTGTATCTATGTACCATATTTTGCTTATCCATTCATCTGTTGATGGGCACCAGAGCTGATTCCAACTTTTGGCAATTGTGACAATGCCACTATGAACATTGGTGTGCATACATCTGTTTGTGTCTTTGCTTTCAATCATTCTGGGTATATACACAGTAGTGGAATTGCTGGATCATATGGAAGATCTATTGTTAGTTTTCTGAGGAATTGCCAAACTGTCCTCCACAGTGGCTTGACCATTCCACAATCCCACCAGCAGTGGATGAAGGTTCCTATTCCTCCACATCCTCTCCAACACATATATTCTGCAGTTTTTTAATAGCTGCCATTCTGATGGGTGTAAGATTGTATCTCATTGTGGTTTTGATTTGCATTTCCCTAATAGCCAGTGATGTCGAGCATTTTTTCGTGTGCCTTTTTGTCATTTGTAATTCTTCCTTGGAGAAGTGTCTTTTCAGGTCACTTGCCCATTTTTTAAATGGGTTTTTTGTCTTTTTATTTTCGAGGTGTAGGATTTCTTTATACATGCAGGATATTAGGCTCCTATCAGATATATGGTTGCCAAACATTGTCTCCTATTGGGTAGGCTGCCATTTCACTTTCTTAATAACATCCTTTGAGGTGCAGAAGGTTTTAATTTTGATTAAGTCCCATTTATCTATTTTTTCTCTTGCTGCTCGTGCTTTGGCTGTGAAGTTCATGAAACCATTTCCTATTACAAGGTCCTGTAGATGCTTCCCCACATTAGCTTCAAGGGTCTTTAAGAGTTTGGCTCTTATATTTATATCTTTGATCCATCTTGTGTTGATTTTTGTATAAGGTGTGAGATGGCATTCTTCTCTCATTCTTTTGGATACGGATATCCAGTTCTCCAAGCACCACCTGTTCAAGAGGCCATTCTCTCCTAACTGAGTGGGCTTGGTGCCCATGTAGAATATCAGATAACTGTATATGTGAGGATTTATATCAGAACTCTCAGTTTGGTTCCTTTGGTCAATAGGTCTATCCTTTTGCCAATACCATGTAGTTTTGTTCACTGTAGCTTTGTAGTTTGTTTTAAAGTCAGGTAATGTGAAACCTCCAACTTCATTTTTCTTTTTAAATATGTCTTTGGCAATTCGGGGCCTCTTACCTCTCCAAATATATTTTGTGGTTAGTATTTCCAGTTCCTTAAAAAATACAGTTTTGGTTTCTATTTGGTTTGCATTTAATCTGTAGAATAGTTTGGGTAGGATAGACATCTGGATGATGTTTATTCTTCCTATCCATGAACAGGGAATATTTTTCCATTTATTCAAGCATTCTTTGATTTCCTTTAATAGTGTTATGTAGTTTTCTGTATATCAGTCCTTTACATCTTTAGTTAAATTTATTCCTATGTATTTGATTCTTTTAGTTACTATTGTAAATGGTACTTCTTTCTTGATTTCCTCCTCAGTTTCATCTTTATTGGTTTATAGAAATGCTACTGATATTTGAGCCTTGATCTTGTAGCCTGCTACATTATTGAAGTCATTTATAAATTCTTAAATCTTTGTTGTAGATTTCTCAGGGCTTTCTATGTAAGGATCATGGCATCTGTGAATAATGAAATTTTCACTTCTTCCTTTACAATCTGGATGCATTTTATGTGTTTTTCTTCCCACAGTGCTCAGGCAAGTACTTCTCAGTCAATGTTAAATAGGAGTTCTGATAGAGGGCATCCTTGTCTTGTTCCCAATCTCAGAGGGAAGGCTTTTAGGATTTCATCATTGAAAATGATGTTGGCTTTGGGTTTTTCATATATACCCTTTATCATATTCAGAAAGTTTCCTTCTATTCCTATCCTTTGTAGTATTTTTATCAGGAAAGAGTGCTGTATTTTGCCGAATGCTTTTTCTGCATCTATAGAGATGATCAAGTAATTTATTTCTTTCAATCTGTTTATGTGGTGTATTACACTGATTGATTTTCTTATACTGAAACATCCTTGCATACCTGGGATGAAACCCTCTTGGTCATGGAGTATAAACATTTTGATATATTGTTGAATGCGATTAGCAAGTACTTGGTTCAGGATTTTAGCATCTAGGTTCATTAGAGAAATTGGTTTTTAATTTTCCTTTCTTGTGGTGTCTTTGTTTGGTTTTGGTATTACGGTAATTTTAGCATCATAAAATGAATTAGGCAATATTCCTTCTACTTCTATTTTTTGGAAGAGCTTAAGCAGAATTGGTGTTATCTCTTTCCGGAATGATTGGTAGAATTCTGCTGTGAATCCATCTGGTCCTGAGCTCTTCTTGGTTGGGAGGTTTTTGATGACTGAGTCTATCTCTTTACTTGTAATTAGACTGTTGAGTTCATCAATTTTTTCTTTCATCAATGTAGGCTCCTTGTGAGTTTCTAGAAACTTGTCCATTTCCTCTAAATTATCATTCTTGTTGGCATATAATTTTTCAAAGAATCCTCTTATGATACTTGTTATTTCGGTGGCGTGAATAGTGATATCCCCTTTCTCATTCCTTATTTTTTGTATTTGAATCTGTTCTCTCTTTTTCCTTGTTAGTTTTGCTAAGGGTTTGTCAATTTTATTGATATTCTTGAAGAACCAGCTTTTTGTTTTGTTTATTGTTTCTAGTGATTTCTTATTCTCTATTTCATTTAGTTCTGCTGGATTCTTTATTATTTCCTTCTTTCTACTTCCTTTTGGTTTAGTTTTTTTGTTATTCCACTTCCTCCAAATGTGCAGTTAGGTCTTTGATTTTAGCTCTGTCTTCTTTTTTAATATATCAATTTATGGCTATGAACTTCCCTCTCAGGACTGCTTTCACTGCATCCCATAGGTTTTCATATGTTGCATTGTAATTTTCATTAGTTTCAAGGTAGTTGCTGATTTCTTTTGAGTTTTACTCCTTGACCCACTGTTTGTCTAAGATTGTGTTGTTTAACTTCCATATCCTTGGGCCTAACCTGATCTGTGGCCCTTAGTGATTTCCAATTTCATTCCATTGTGTTGAGAGAAATTATTTTGTATAATCTCAATCTTTCTGAATTCATTGAGACTTGTTCTGTGGCATAGCATGTGGTCTATCTTGGAGTATGCTTCATGTGCACTCGAGAAGAATGTAAATTCTGCTGTATTTGGGTTTAGTGTTCTGTATATGTCTATTAAGTCCAGGTCCTCTTATGTATTGTTGAGAGCCTTTGTTTCTTTAGTGATTCTCTGTGTAGATGTTGTGTCTAATGAGGATAATGGTGTGTTAAATTCCCCTGCTATAATTGTAGAGGCATTTATTTCTCCACTTATTTTTTCCAAGGTTTGCTTCATGTATTTTGAGGCACCCCGATTAGGTGCATATATGTTTATGATTTTTCTCTCTTCTTGAGAGATTACCCCTTTTACTACTATATAGTGTCCATCTTTGTCTCTTACAATAGTTTTGCATTTAAAGTCTATTTTGTCTGATTTTATAATAGCTAATCCTGCCCATTTTTGGCTATGGTTAGCTTGTAAAATGGTTTTCCAGCCATTCAATTTAAGCCTATTTGAATCCCTGCATCAAAGGTGGGTTTCTTTTAGACAGCATATAGATGGATCATATTTCCTTATCCATTCTGCCAATCTCTGTCTCTTGATAGGTGAATTTAGTCCATTAACATTCAGTGTTATTACTCACAATGAATTTCTTATTTCAGCCATTTTTTTTTGGGTTAATGTTTGTCATATGTTGTTTTGTATTTGTTTTTTGTCTTGTTAGTTGCTTTTAAACTCTCCTCCAACTCTCTCTCCCTTGTTTTGTCCTTTTACCTCGTAGATCTTCCTTTAGTGTTTCTTGAAGTGCAGGTTTCTTATTGACATACTCTCTTAATTTCTCTTTATCTGTGAATATTTTAAACTCTCCATCATTTTTGAATGCCAGTTTTGCTGGGTAGAGAATTCGTTGCTGGAATTTTTTTTCTTTTTGTATTTTGACTATGTTATATCACTGTCTTCTTCCCTCCATGGATTCAGCTGAGAAATCAGCACTTAATCTTATTGTGCTTCCTTTGTAGGTGATGGTTCTTTTCCTCTTGCTGCCTTGAGTATTTTCTCTTTGTCTTGAGCATTGGACATTTTGACAAGTATATGTCTTCGTTAGCCTGTTGGGATTTTTACTGTTTGGGGTGCACTTTGCTTCCTGGATCTGCACATCCATCTCTCTCAATAGGGTTGGGAAGTTTTCAGCCATTATTTCCTTCAGCACTTCTTCTGTTCCCTTTCACTTCTCTTCTCCTTCTGGGATGCCCACAATGCATATGTTTGAGCATTTTGTGCTGTCGGTTAATTCCCTGAGTCCCTGATGGATTTTTTCTATCTTTTTGTCTATTTTCTCTACTATCTGTTTGATTTCAGATGTATTGTCTTCGATCTCACTAATTCTTTCTTCTGCCTGTTCAAATCTGCTGCTATGTGAATCCAGTGTCTTTTTGATTTCTTGGATTTTGACCTTGGTCACCCGCATATCCATTACCTTTTTGGGAGTGTTTGCAATTTCTTCAGTATGTTCTCCCAGTGTTTTCTTTATATTCTTAATCTCTTCCTTCATTTCTTTAAGTTGGTCCATGATATTTGTTTGGAAAGCTTTGATTAGTTGTTCAATGTTCTGCTTCACTTCCTTGTTTTTTTTGTTTTTCATTGGATTGTTCCATATTTTCCTGTTTCTCAGTGTGGTTTGTAATTTTTTGTTGCCCTCTAGTCATCATTTTATCATTTTATCTTATTTAGTTGATTTGCTTTTCTTTCTGCTTTAGAGTTTTATTTAGCTGTTGGTTCTGTGTGTGTGTAAATTTTTCTCTTTGGTAATTGTTCTTCTTATTTTTTTTCCTTGCTTCTTTCTATTTTCCCTTGAAGGCAAAAGTTTAGCCCTGGAGGAATTGAAAGATGTGAGAAAGGAAAAAGATAATAGTAATATTGATAAAAGTTAGAAGAGGGGCCAAATAAGACTTAATGAAGTGAATATTTAATTTATGTAGGCAGTGTAGAGTAATAGGAAAGAAATTTGAGTACCTACAATGGACTGGGAAACCAAATAGAGGAATATATATATAATGATTTAGAAGGCTAGAATTATGAGGAGGGAGAGAAAGAGTTAAGAAAGGGCTAAAAGGAAAGAGTTAATATAATAAAGAAGGAAAAAACAAAATAGAGGTAATAGAAATTGACACCCTTGACTTGTGGGCGTATGGAGAAAATGTGGTATTTAATAGCCACACCAGAA
Organism: Cabassous unicinctus; assembly: GCA_029593785.1. NCBI lineage: Eukaryota > Metazoa > Chordata > Mammalia > Cingulata > Chlamyphoridae > Cabassous > Cabassous unicinctus. Next base: position 10,092 of record JAQZBX010023351.1, on the reverse strand, counting down.
AGCAGAAGACAGAAAGATGAGGGAGGGATAAGAGATAGTTTGGAATAAACAATCAATGTATAGAGAGAATGGGAAATTACTGAAGAAGAAGCACAGCAAAGAAGAGAGAATCTAGGAGCTCCTAATTTTACAGAAATGAAAGAAAGATAAGAGGGAAGAGGAAAGAGGAAAGGAAAGCAAGAGACAACAAATAAACAGAGAAAAAGCAAACAACCACACTGGCGAGCAGTCAAACAAAGTTAAGGTGGATCAATATTCCCTGGCATCCCATGGATCCTCTCAGCCTGCTTGTGTTTATCAAACAATTTCCCCACAGGTTTTTTTTATGCAGGTCCTGATGCAGCTTTTGTGTATTAAACTAAATTATAAAGATTTTATTTTTCATTTATTAAAGTGATCATTTTATTTATTTATTTATTTATTTATTTATTTATTTATTTATTTATTTATTTTTGTCATAATACAGGACCAAAAATAAGTCCTTCTCTAGACCACCCCTCTCACAGAGGGACCTTAACTGGGCTTGTGGAAACTAATCAAGCACTTCCCAATTTCTGGATTCCTCAGGGATGCAAAAGTCTGATCTTTGTCAGTGTAGAATGCTAAAAATGGCAGACTCCACCCTTCTGGATCATAGGCCCTATGTCACTGGGCTGCAGGTAATTGAGATTTACTCTGCAGATTCACCTCTCCCCTCAACCTGGCACTATTTCAAGTTGGCTTATCTGCTCCCCAAAGTTATGAAGGGGTCCAGGCAGCCAGATCAACAGCTAAAATATCCCCTCTCTGCTTTCTGTCAGAACTCTCCCTCCCTTGGAGATTGCCCCTCTCCCCAGCTCCACGGGGCTAGGGACTTATCCCTGGGCAGTATGTCAAATCACCTCCGTTAGCAGATTAACCCCTCCCCTCCTCTGGGTGCCGATTCACTGCAGCTGTTTTGTTCGTCTAAGTTGCAGGGGGCTTCAGGGAGCCAAATCCCCAGAAAATAAAGCTCTCTTACTGGAGCTCCCCCCTCAGAAAATACCCCCTCCCACTGGGCCAGGTCACCCAGTTACCAGATGGGAATCGCATTTCCAGCCAGCTTTTTTTTTCCTCCATAAAGGTGGGGGTCAGCCAGCTGTGTTTACCACCACAAGCAGACTTAAAACTCATGAATCTTTATGGTTCATTCCATGCCGTTGTTCTGCCCAGATAGATGTCCCAAGCTTCTCACTCCACACGCCCACAGCTCAGACCCCTTTGCAGGACTCCGTTCACTATCTGCCATGTTCTGGGAGCTCTCTTGAGGATTTTTTGCCTCTATATTCATTTAAGAAATTGGTCTATAATTTTCTTTTTTGGTGTTATCTTTATTGGGCTTTGGTATTAGTGTGACATTGTCTATATAGAACGATTTCACAAAGTTCCTGCCTGTTCTATTGTTTAAAAGATTTGAGCAAGATTAAATCATGGAATGATTGGTAGAATTCACTTTTGAAGCCATCTGGTCCTGTGCTTTTCACTTTGGGGAAGTTTTTCATGACTATTTCAATCTCCTTACTTGTGATCGTTTTGCTGAGGTCTTTTATTTCTTCTAGCATCAGTGTAAACCATACACACAAAGCATGAATACTGAGAGAAGGAAATAGATAAATGGGACTTCCTCAAAATAAAACACTTTTGTGCTTCAAAAGACTTTCTCAAGAAGGTAAAAAGGGAGGCTACTTAATGGGTGAAATGTTTGGAAACCATGTATCTGACAAAGGTTTGATATCCATATTAAATAAAGAGATCATGCAACTCAACAATGAAAAGACAATCAACCCAATTAAAAATGTCAAAAGAGTTGAACAGACATTTTTCTAAAGAGGAAATATAAATGAATAAAAAGCACATTAAAAAATATTCAACATAATTAGCTATTAGGAAAATGTTGATCAAAATTACAATGAGATATTTCACAACTTGTTAAATCACCATTATTTTAAAATCAGAAATCTATAAATGCTGGAGATGATTTGGAGAAAGAGGAACACTATTTTACTGTTGGTTGGAATGTAGAAAGTTGTAGCCTTTGTGGAAGACAGTGCCATTACTAAGGAAGCTATTGATAGACTTTGCATAAGATCTGACATTCCTGCTATCAAGGATTATATTCAGATGAACTAAAAGCAAGGATACAAACTCATATTTGTGTAACAATGTTCATAGTAGAATTATCTATAATACCTAAAAGATAGGAAAAACCCAAGTGTCCAACAAATGTTGAATGGATTCAAAATGTGATATATACTTACAATGGAATATACTTCAGTTTTAAGAATAAATGAATTGGTTAAGTATATGACAACAGGAATAAACATTGAAAATATTATGTTGAGTGAAATAAACCAGACACCAAAGAAGAAATATAGTACAATTCCACTAATATATAATAAATACAATGAGTAAACTCATGGAGTTAAAATCTAGAGCATAGGTTACTAGGAGATGGAAAGGGTTGTGAAGGGGGAGCTGATTCTCAATATATGTAGAATATTTAATAAGGTTGACTTTAAATGTATGCAAATATATAGAGTAGATGGTGGGACATTATAGTGAATATAACTATCATTGTTGATTTATAAATGTGATTGTGGCTGAAAGGGTAGGCTAGGGAGATAAATGATAGGTGAAAGGAAGTTAAAGATAAACTTTGTCCTTATAGCATAGTCAACTAGGTGGTAGATAAGGATTGTGCTTAATAGCACATATACAAGAATGATCATTTATAAACTAGAATAAATGTTCATATGTATTTCAAGGTATTAAGGATATGGTGATACATGGGAAAATGCAAATAATGTAAATTATGGACTATAGTTAGCAGTGCTATTTTAAATATACTTGCATCAATGGCAAAGAAGGTACTACATCAATGCCAAGGTTTAACATTAGGAGAGTATACAGAGTATGGGATTTTTCTTTTTGGAGTGAGGAAAGTGTTCTCAAAATGGCAGCATAACTTTGATGAAACAGAGCCACTGAGTGTACACTTTAAATGGATTAATCAAAGAATTGGACTGCATAACACAGAGAACTCCATGGTGGCTGATGAACTGTGGTTAACTGTACTAATATGAGAACATTCTCTCATGAACTATAACAAATGTACAATACAAGGTGTTAATAGTAGAGTATTTTGTGAAAAAATACACCAAATATAAACCATAAATTATAAGTTGTAGCAATATTTTGTTTATTTTCTTTTATCATTTGTAACAAATGTTGCACAACAAGCAAGGTGCTGGTGGTGTGATGAATGAGAGTCTGGTATGCAATGTATAATTGTTTTGTAAGTTAGCTTTTCTAATTAAATAATAATAATAAAATATAAAATTATTATGAAGCCCTAACAATAAAAGCAGTATGGTACTTGCAGAAGGGCAGATGTATAAACTAATGGAATTGATTTGAGACCTCAGAAGTCCAACCTCAATTTTATGGCAACTGACTTTGATAAGGGGGCAAAGACCATTCAATTGGTAAAGAAATGTAATTTCAACAAATGGTGCCTGGAAAATGGCATCTTCATTTATAGAAAAAAAGAAATATCTTTACCTCAGACTTTATAAGAATATCAAGTCAAAATGATTCAAAAATCTAAATATAAGAGCCAGAACTATCAAACTCCTCTGAAAAGAAAATGTATGGAAGCATCTCCAGGACATTGGTTAAATATGGTTTCTTTGACCTTTATCTATAGTACAAGCAACAAAAGAAAAAAATGATAAATGGGACCTCATCAAAATTAAAATATTTTCTGCCTCAAAGGACTTTATCATGAAAGTAAAATGGCAGCCTACACAATGAAAAAAATATTTGGGAAACCACATTTCTGATAAAGTTTAATTTCCATAATCTATAAAGAGATCCTATAACTTAACAAGAAGAGGGGAAAAAACAGTGAAAAATGGGAAAAAGCCTTGAACAGACATCTCTCTAAAGAAAATATACAAATGGTGACAAAGCACATGAAGACACACAAAACATCATTAGCCATCAGGTAAATATAAATCAAAATCACAATGAGATGCCATTTCAGATCCATTAGAACAGCTGCCATGTAAAAAAACCCAGAAAATAACAAATATTAGAAAGGAAGTAGAGAAATACAAATAATCATTGCTGGTGGGGATGTAAAATGGTACAGCCACTGTGGAACACAATTGGTGATTTCCTCAGAAAGCTAAGTGTAGAATTACTATAAGACCCAGAAATCTTACTAGATGTTATATACCCAAAATAATTGAAAGCAGGGGCTGGAACAGATATTTCCAACCTCATGTTCATAGCAGCATTATTCATAATTCCCAAAAGAATGAAGCAACCCAAGTGTGCAACAATTGATGAATGGGTAAACAAAACATGGTGTATAGATACAATGGAATGTTATTCAGCTGTAAGAAGCAATGAACCCTGGATACATGTGACAACAGGGATGATCATGGAAGACATCATGTTGAATGAATTAAACCAAATACAGAAGGACAAATATTGTATGATTTCATTGATTTGAACAATTAGAACAAGCAAACTCATAGAGACAGAATGTAGTATATAGATCATAAGGTAGGGATAGGTGACATCAAGGCTTAAATTTTTCAAGGAACTTATTTGGAATTATAGGAAATGCTTTGGTAATGGATGGTGGTGACAGTAGCACAACATAGGGAAAGTAATTACCAGTATTGAAATATATATCTGAATTTGACTAAAAGAGGAAATGCTAGACTGTACCTATGAAGGGAAACAGAAAAAATATTTTCAAAAATCCATGGAACTACAGTACATAGTGAACCCTAAATGAAACCATGGTCTATAGTTAATACTACAATTATACAAATGTGCTATCATCAGTTGTAATAAATGTTCTATTCCATTACAAGGCATTAATATTAGCGTGGTATATGGAGATCCTGTATTTTATGCATGATTGTTCTGTAAGCACAATTCACTAATATTGAAAAAAATGAAAAAATAGTAGTAAAACAACCTAAATTATTATTTACTAATCTAGAAATTGAGTTTCACATGAATTTGTATTTTAGAGAATTAGTGACCTCCACATGGGAATGAAAGTTTCCCAAAACTTTTCTGAAAAAGACTTTTCTGTTAAGATTGTGGGTGATATTGATAAATTTGAATTATTTTGGTATTATAGTCATATTTGGATGATGTGTAACACACTGTGAACCAATATTTTGCAGATGAAATATTATATATTACAAGATCATGCATGTTTAAAGGACCCACTCAAAAGCCTAAATATATCAATGGATTTAAATGCAACAGAATATGAAAAATTCATTATATGGTTTCAGGTTACAAATTGAAAGTCTTTAAGAAACCACCATTTGTTGAATTTTGGTTTAGAATCTCAAAAGAATAACACCAGTTATCTGAAAGTGTTATTCATATACTCTTTTCCTATTATAACAATATTTTTGTTAACATTCTTTTTGTATGAAGCCATATTTTCTTCATATTCTTCAACTAAAAATTCATGTTGCAAAAGTTTGAAACAAAATTTTTTTGAAATTTCTGATGTATTCTATTAATTCAGACATTAGAGAAGCTTTCAAAATGTAAAAGAGGATTTCTTCTTCTAAATATGAGATGCTTTATCTCTCCTAACCAAACTTCCCAGCTGAATTTTATAATTTATATCAACATATAATTTTATATGTTGATATCCTGCAGTGGTAAGTTGAGCCTTCAATTCCAAGAGTTCCTTAGGGCTTCTTAGCCATTCCCAAATTATACTTCTTTCAAGATTGGCAGACATTAATGAAAATTTCAGAGTAACTATCAATTGTCTTTTTTACAAAAAAATATCTTTTTACGGGTAAAAATTGACAGTGTACATGCAACCTAACTTTATGGCTCACACCTCATGTGTGAGGGTCTATTCAATCCATTTTGGTGAATAAGTCTTACTCTGTGCTAAACCTCTTTTATTTAAACTCTTTTACCTTTCCTTTATTTTTTAAATATATTTTTATTTATTTTTAAAAGATACTTAGAAAACATAAAATGTTGCATAAAAAAATAAGGAATTCCCACATGTCATACTCCTCAGACGTTCCACTTTTCCCCACATTGACAACTTCTTTCATTAATGTGGTACATTCATTGCAATTGATGAACACGTTTCGGAGCATTGCCACAAAGCATGGATTATAGTTTACATTGCAGTTTACACTCTCTCCCACGTATTTCTGTAGGTTATGGCAGGATATATAATGGCTTGTATTTGTCATTGCAATATCATTCAGGTCAATTCTGAGTCATGAAAATGCTCCCATATTACACCTCTTTTTCCCTCTCCCTGACTTCAGCACCTCCAGTGGCCACTGTCTCCAAATCAATGATATAATTTCTTCCATTGCTAGAATCACAATAAGTCTATAGTAGAATACCAGTAAATTTAATCTAATCCATATTTTATTCCCCAATCCTGAGGATTCTGCGATGGTGATGCCCACTCTATCTCTAATTGAGAGGGGACTTCAATCCCATATGGCTGATTGATGGAACTCTTTTGCTTGCAGATGTAGACTCTCTTGGTTCCTTGGTGTGATAGTTTTTCATCCTCACCTCCTTGTTAGTTATCCTGGGTGTGTCCAATGAACTGGAGAGTAGGTGTTGCAATTCCACTGAGGCTCAGGGTCCAGATGGCATATGGATAGCCCAAAGAATCAAGTCTCTTGGATGTACACCTACCACCTCTAACAACAACTATAGGTTCACATAAAAGGGACAGAAGTGGCATGTGTAATGAAGGCACTTCTGAGACCAACTCTGTCAAACTCAGAAGCACAATCTCCAAAGTAGGTTCCACTGGCAAGACACCAAAATCTGCCATGACTATAGGACCTGGATCTCTCCATAGCTCTCAGGATCCCCACTGTTTAGGGTAGTATCTATTTGGGTATCCATGAGATCCTGCTGAGATGTGCATAAGCCTTACCTCTCTGATGAGTTCCAGAATCACTTTGAAGGCTCTTAGCCAAATAAACTCATTTGTCTTTACCTTTTCCCCCTTTTATTCAAGGTCTTTTTCCAGTTCTATCACCAGCCACTTCTTGGTAGTAATCCCTCAGTGCCAGGAAGACTCTTCCCCAGGAATCCTGTCCCCCAATGAGAGGAAGATAATGCATTTATATGCTGATTTTGGCTTAGAGAGAGGCAACATTTGAGCACCAAAGAGGTTCTCAGGAGGTAACGCTTAGGCACCCTACAACACTAGGCTAAGTTGCAAAGTAAAGAGCAAAATCAATAGTCAATATCAAGGACCCATCAAAGGACAATTCTTATGCACTAGTCATTGTCCCTGTATTGGGGGACTCTTGCTGTTCCATAGAGAATGTGGCAGAGCACACAAGGATGCAGATTCAATAGTCTTTTGGTGGTTGTGTGAATCTCTGCCCACCGTGACAATGCCCCATGAACATTTGATCATATATATATAACTTATATGTAAGTCCAAGTGAACTTCCTCCCATGTATCCCCCATCACTGACACACTACACCATTGACCCTCCCCTAACATAATTGTAACCCATTTGTGATCCACAACTTCTTCTAAACTGAAACCAAGAACACTGCCAAATTCAATTTATAGGAAAATGAAATAAAAATGATAGGTTTAAACCTATGAAATAAAATATGAAATAATTTAGAAAAGGTAAAAATAATATAAAGTAAAAAAATTGGGATATTAAAAAATGAAAAGATTTTTTATTAAAATTTTTTTGACATTTTGCCCTTCATCATTATAATATTCATTGTCCTGTATGTACAGTGACATTTTCTTCCATTTCTTCCCGTGTCTTACTTTCATTTTATTTTGTCTTCAAAAAAGTTTTAGGTAACAGTAAAGTTATATAGAGATTATAGGGGACTCCCAATGACTCAACAGCCTCCCCCTTTACCGCCTTCCATATTAATGACCATTTTACATGTGGATTGTATGTATGCTACACTGATGTACAAATATTGAAACATAGCTACTAAACATGGTCAAAGGTTTGCATTGTGGTTTACATTTTAGATTATACTCCTTTAAAAATTTTTGATGAAATTTAACATGGCCTGCATCCATCACTTCAAGATCATGCAGAACACTTCCATTGCCTCTAAATACCCTCTCTTCCATCTACTCTTTTCCTCCATCCCTCTCCCCTTGAGGGCCATGTTGACCACCAACCTTCACTCCTTGAAGGACTAGATTCATAGATACTTGCTACAACACTAAGAGTTTGATACACTAGTCTGTTCTCTCCTATTAGTAACCACCCATGCTCTCAAGAGACACCCTCCCCTCAGTTTGAGAACATATTGGGCCTCCCCAGCATGGGAGTCCAACTCCTTCCCAAGCATTATGTGAGTCTCCCCCCACTGATACAGCACACTATGACAAAATGATCGCTCACAGATTCTCTAGAAGATGGCCCCAGAGGTGCCTTCTCCCAAATGCCCCCCCATTCAACACCCTAAACCAGTAGCCTTCCTTATCATATGGCCAAAAGTGCTTTATCAACATTGTAGTTTCACCCAGGCACCCACCAATCCCCATTGTTCATTCTGCTTTCTCCCCCAACCCTCCCCACAGTTCGATGGGCCATCAACCAATCTTCCCCAACCTACCCCCTTGGCAAACTTGCACCACCCAACCCAATAGTATTCCTACATCCCTGTCATATCCCTTCAATGCTCAACTACTCATTTGCAAATTTACATAGATTTCATCCATAGGAACATTGGCTCACAAACTTATTCTCCCTTTCTATTTTCTGTAAACATATCTTTCCATCTTTAGCTCTCTGATTTAGCTTGATTTGTGTAAGTCATATGAGAGAGGTCATGTAATATTTGCCCCTCAATGCCTGGTTTGTTTCACTCAACATAATATTCTCAATAATCATCTATGTTTTCCTTTGTGTTAGTACTGTTTTCCTTCTTACAGCTGAGTAATATTCCATTGTATTTATATACCACATTTGTTTACCATTCATCTGCTGATGGGCATTTGGGATTATTCCAATTTTTGGCAATAGTGAATAATGCTGTTATGAATATTGGTGTGCATATATCTGTTCATGTCCATGCTTTCAGTTATTCTGGGTATATACCCAGCAGTGGAATTGCTGGGTCATATGACAGATCTATAGTTAGTTTTTCAGTAAACGGCCAGACTGCCTTCAACAATGGCTGGACCAGTCTACATTCCCACTAGAAGTGTATGAGGGTTCACTCCTCCACATCCTCTCCAAGAGTTGTAGTCCTCTGCTTTTTAATGGGTATAAAATGGTATCTCATTGTAGATTTGATTTGCATTTCCCTAATAGCTAGTGATGTTGAGCATTTTTTCATGTGCTTTTTAACCATTTGTATTTCTTCTTTGAGGAAGTGTCTGTTCAAATCTCTTGCCCATTTTTTAAATGGGTTATTTTATTTTTGAGATACAAGATTTCTTTATAAATGCTGGATATTAGGCTCCTATCAGATATATGGTTAACAAATATTTTCTCCCATTGTATAGACTGTGTTTTCACATTCTTAACTAATTCCTTTGAGGTGCAAAGATTTTAATTTTGAGGAGGTCCCATTTATCTATTTTTTTTCTTATGCTGCTTGTGCTTTGGGTGTGAAGTTCATGATGCCATTTTCTATTACAAGGTCCTGTAGATGCTTCCCTATATTATCTTCCAAAGTCTTTATGGTCTTGGCTCTTATATTTAGATATTTGATCCATCTTGAATTGATTTTTGTATAAGGTATGAGATGGTGCTCCTCTCTTATTCTTTTGTATATGGATATCCAGTTCTCCAAGTACCGTTTTTGAAGAGGCCATTCTCTCCCAGTTGAGCATCCTTGTCAAATATCAGATGACTGTTTATGAGAGGATCTATATCAGAACTCTCAAATTGTTTCCATTCATTAGTATGTCTTTCCTTGTGCCAATAACATGCAATTTTGACCACTTCAGCTTTGTAGTATGCTTTAAATTTCAGGTAATGTGAATCCTCCGATTTCATTTTTCTTTTTCAATATATCTTTGGCTATTCG